>JAMPIV010004261.1:0-159723 GCA_024509875.1 Oreohelix idahoensis | reverse complement strand
CAAAAAAGTTTTTTTTGCCGAATTGTTGGGTATAAAAGGATTTGATTGGTTTGCTGGAGAGGACCTCCATTTTTTAAATAACGGATGCCGAGATTCCCGGAATTAAAAATAAAAGTAATGATTGGTTAAAAAAAACCTGGGCTAGAAAATATTTTCCTGATTAAAATTTTTAAAATATTTGGTTAGGAAAATATTTTTAGAATTTAAAATTTACCAAAAAAAATTTAGGGGGGGAGGGGGGTGAGAAAAAATCCCGTACGAACTAGTCTGTACGGCCGTTCACCTGCTAAAAGTATCCAAATATCTGTACATTGTACAAAAAAATAAATTCATACAGGTTGAAACAGGTATGGGAATGACTTCACGTTGGACTAAAAGTAACAAAACAAAAATGATCTTGAGTGCTCAACAAATAATTGTTGAAAGTAAAATTAAAAGATATATGTTCTGTAGTTTTTACTGTCAAGTGTCCCCTATTCATTCCTTGTTATAAGAATGGGGGAATGTCAGCTATTGAAGTTTCTTTATGTTTATTACCCAGACAAAACAAGAACAGTGGAAGCCAACAGTTCAGATGTAAAACTCGTTGGAATAAAACTGGGAAGTGCACTGTGAGGTGCAGAGTGGAGCCTTTTAATGCAGATCGTTTCCATTCTTGACATTTTGTTCTTAGAGAAGACAAAATTTTACAGCAGGGGTTCTCTACTTAGGTTAAGAAATCAATTTTTCCATTGAGTGGGAAAACATTCCAAACGGATTTATTTGTTCACTCTATTTTAATAAGATATTATATCCTTTGGAATTCCTAGTTCCTTCTTCTACTCCCATCAGGTTCTTGAATAGAATCTCCTGAACCATTGCTAATCCCACTCCCCCCCCCCCCCCCCCCCCCCCCCTAACCAACCCCACCCAACCCCGCCCTCCACCCCCGTCCTGACTTTTACCTATTTTAGATGTTATTTATTCCTAAACAATTTGATTTTCATTGTAAACAACTTGATCCAAGGATTCGTTTAGAGGCTTGGTGTTTCATTTATATTTAAGAAATTTATATTAATATCTTTGATCGAATAACCATAAAGTAATATCATTGAAGGTGAACATTAACAGTCAAAAATCACGCAAAGGGACGAGGCAATAAACCCTCAAATCTGTGAGGAAAAATGCTAGTGATGACGACTGAACCATAGGATTTAAATAAAACATCACGATTTTCTTTATGAAGCAAGAAAATAACACAAGAACAAAACGCTGTTTACTGTCCTTTGATATCTTGGACTAAGATTATACTATCTTACAAACTTGCACAGATGCCTTGTGCCATTCATTGTCCAGAATGTTATTAATTTCCTTTAACTTTACTGTCAACTGCATCAAAACATTGTTCATTTCGTAATCTTATACCTTACCATTTATAAATTATGTCCTGCTAACTCATTCTTTCCTAGACTTGCTAGGGTTTAATTTTAAATTCTGAATTCATATTTATTTGTATTTGCGACTTACCAACGGGAAATCTGTTAATCTTTACTAGTTATTCCCGTGATAACAATGTTGCCATTGCCACAGTGCTCTATTAAGTTAATTAAGCCATATCATCAGTAAATCTAAGTGGCCACCAGCCACACGTTGCTCTATGCCCGCTGTAGAGGTGGTTAAAACAACATCAAAATCTAAAACACTATCACTCTAACTGGGCCTCAACAAGCCAAAATGCAGACTAACCACTACATAGATGCTTAGTGAATCAAACCCACAAATTATAAACACTAACCACTGGGCAACTGAAAGTAAGCCACATAAAAGACTGACTTGTCACTAGGTATAACTCGTCATCCTACTCTAAAGCAATTGTGTCTAAAGGGAATCATTAGTTGGGATGCTACATCGTTGCAATCATCCTGACCTGAAAACTAAACCAGCCAAGATAATTACCCCACCAGAAAGCAGCTCCAAATATATAAACCCCCTTGTTTCCCTGAGCATGACCACCTGGAGTTGCATAGGAAGTATGGGTAGTGATAGCCAAAATCAACACTAAATGTGTATTTTATATTACCAAAGTATGAAAAAACAAAGTACCTAATACGTAAATGCAGAATCAAAGCACACCAACACATGCCCAAACAGAGTATTAAGATAAATAAATGGAATAGATTACAGTACTAAATACTAATAACTAAAAATTCAATACATTGCGTGACCAAAAAAACATCTGCAAAGAACGTTGTTTGAACTCCAGCAATTGAGATTGATATCAAAAGAGTAAATTATTGAATCGTGATATTTACCAATTCTCGTGGATTCTTAGATTCTTGAGCAATCTAATTTGTGAAGGTAAGTACAGCGATGCTGTGGTACAGTCTTGCATTAAAAAGTAACATGCTGATGTGATACCTTGATATTTTAGAAAGGCACCAGGCCACAGCAAGGCACTCTCTAGTTCTCCTGTACGCATACTTGATTTTTGGCTGGAGTGAAGCTTCCGAGATACATAAAAGCACAGATGCTGCATGTCATCCTTCCATTGCAATGAGACAAGCCACCAGTGCCCTTATTTGAGAAAGGCAATCAGTCCTGAGGACAAATGGACCCTTGATATTAGTCAATACTATATTAGGGCCTAGTGAAGAACAATGTGTTTGAATTGTTTAAAAAAAATTTAACAGAACACTTTCACTTATATTCCCTACCCTTAAAAGTTTTTAAAGTTATTATACCTTTTGGCTGAACTAAACGTGTAATTATATTTTTAACATTGTCAGTTTTTAGTCAGTGGGTCCATATCCGACATCATCTTCCAGGGTTATAGGTTTTCCTATCTACTGTTTTACCATGGTACTTCCACTGTTACATGTTTACTCCATTGTTTACATGGTTATTTCCCCACCCGTGCTGTTTCCGGGGCCCGAAAGGGGAGCTAAGAATAGTCAACACTGTCCCCTACCCAAGCATGGTCGTAAAAAGCGACTAAGGGAGGGTTGGGCATGGGGGCCGGTTTACAACTCATCCCTGTAAAAATAAATTTAAAACCCACAAAAAACTTTCAACAAATATGGACAAGGTCAAATAAAGAAAAAATAAAAAAACTCAGCCAATCCAAGAACAGTGGAAGGTCTCCTCTCGCGGGGGAGGTCGTATGATGCCAACACAGGAGAAAGCCCGAAAGGAGTCTTTGTTTGCTTGACTAACCTTCTTTCTTCTAGGAGAACTTTCCAGATTTGGCACCTGGAATGTTTTCGGAACATTAAACGAACAAAGGATAGTGGCGCAGGTTAGCCAGCACAGAAAATGAGGGGAATACAAAAATCGAGGTTCTTGGGAAATTGTGTGAAACAAAGTCGTAACAAGGGGGGTTAGACAGAAAGTATAAACTCTATCAACAGGTGAATTGGTGCTGTCCTCAGGATCAATGGAAGCCGAAAGTTCACTACCACAGTGAAGGGGTAGCTCTTATGTTATCTAAAAGAAGCACACGAAAGTGCCCACTAAATTGAAATGGGAAGCTTTTTGGAACCCAGAATAATAAACACGCTTCTTTTTAAAACAGATATAAAAAGAAAATTCATGTAAATGTTCATCCAATGTTCATGCACAAACTAATTGATAAAGAAGGTGTCTGTGGAAAAGAATTATTTTTATACTAAAACTACAGGAAAATTATGAATAAAGTATAAAGAAGAGACATCACAATTTTGATGGGTTACATGAATGCAAAGGATTAGGTACAGGTCATCAACTGGATTTGAAGAAGTCCATGGGAAAAACATGGGGCTTGGAGTAATAGAATGCAAAATTGGAGAGCTATTCGCCAAACTTATGTTGCTTCCTTATCAACTGGCTATAGGAGGAAGCCATGTTTCCCACATAATATGGATAATTCACAAGGCAACATGGGGCTAATCACCAGGAACCCATAGAAAAGAAAATCAGATTGATTCATATATGCATTAAAAAAAAACCAGTTTTTAGATCCACTCAATATAGCTGGAATGTAAAAGGTATATAGAGGGAGCCAGATATGGCATCAGTTCACCATCTTCCTGATAGCCAAATTATAAAAATGTAAAAACTCAAAGTAGGATATTGCAACAAATGCAAAATTATAAGACAACATTTTAATGTAGGACAGATAAGAAATCAAGAAAACAAGAGGGAACAAATTTGCGGTCCACAGTCATTCCCAACACATTCCAAGTGCTCCAAAACATCTGGAAGATTGTAGAGAAAACAGAAGACCTATTGGGCATCAGGTGTCAAAACAGTATGGAAGGAGACATGTGAAGAAAATACTGGGGAAAAGGGAAAAAGAAACGGGACAACAAAAGCAATGGATAACAAACAGAAACCATCAATATGATAAAAGACAGAAAATAAACAAGAAAGCAGAGTTAAAACACAAGCAAAAACTAGAAGCTCCAAAGCCAAGGCTCAAGAAGTGTACACAGAAGCAAACAAAGAAGTAAAAAGAAGTATCAAAATGAGACAAGAGGAAGTATATTGAGGAGTTGGCAAGAGAGGCAGAAGATGCTGCAGCCAAAGGAAATATGAGAGAACTGTATAGCAGCACAAAGAAGCTAACAGGGAAATACAAGCAAACAAGTTGCCTCATAAAAGACAAGAATGGGAAACTGCTCAGCAATATACAAGAGCAAATGAAGAGGTGGACAGAATATTTTGGGGACCTTCTCAATAGACCAGCTCCACAAAAACCCGCCGGACAATCCAGCCAGCAGAAGAAGAGCTACAAATTAACGGTGAAAGACCAACGAAGGAAGAAATAAAGAAAGCCATAAAGCTTCTAAGAGAGGAAAAAGCGTCTGGACCTGATGGCATTCCAGCAGAGGCCATCAAAGCAGATATCGACACGGCTACAGAGATGTTATATAAATTACTTGGTAAAGTCTGGGAAAAGGAAGAGATACCAGCAGAATGGAAGGAAGGATATCTGGTTAAGTTGCCTAAGAAGGGAAATTTACAAGAGTGCACAAATTATAGAGGAATAATGTTACTATCAGTGCCAGGAAAAGTATTAAACAGGATTATCCTTGAGAGATTAAAAAGAGTCCATAGACAAGAAACTGAGAGATGAACAAGCAGGTTTTCGACAAAACAGATCATGTACAGACCAGATAGCCACTTTGAGAATAATAGTTGAACAAAGTCTGGAATGGAATTCACCACTATACATCGGATTTGTGGACTCTGAAAAGGGCATTTGACAGTGTAGACAGAGAATCACTTTGGAAATTGATGAGGCATTATGGAGTTCCCCTGAAGATCATTAATTTAATAAAGAAAACATATGAAGACATGACATGCAGAGTTCTTCACGAAGGACAGCTTACAGAACCGTTTGGGATAAGAACAGGAGTGCGACAGGGATGCCTCTTGTCTCCATTTCTTTTCTTGCTGGCAATAGATTGGGTTATGAGATCATCGACAACACACAACAGAAATGGAATCCAGTGGACTCTGACTAAGCAGTTGGATGATCTGGATTTTGCTGATGACTTGGCTCTTCTGTCCCATAACCGTAATCAGATGCAGGACAAATTGAAAAAAACACTCGATGAGAGGTCACAGCAATTGGGTCTGAAAAATACACAGGGAAAAGACAAAAATAATGAGAATAAATGCAGGTAATGATAACAGGGTTGAACTTGAAGAAACACCAATTCAAGATGTAGAATCATACACATATCTTGGCAGTAATATAGACAAAGTTGGAGGGACAGACAGCGATATCAAAATAAGAATACAAAAGGCAAGAGGAGCTTTCATTGCATTGGGAAATATATGGAGATCAAGAGAAATCGGATCCAACACGAAAATAACAATCTTCAAACTCAAATGTGAAGTCAGTCCTATTGTATGGCTCGGAGACATGGAGAACAACAAAGACAACAACCAAAAAGCTACAGACTTTCATAAATGGGTGCTTGCGTAGAATAGAGGGATTAAAATGGTATGACAAGGTTACCAACGTGGAACTGATGACAAGAACTAGACAAGTGCCAGTGGAACAAGAGATGAGAAGAAGACGATGGCGATGGATAGGACACACACTGAGGAAACCTGTTGATAGCATTACAAGGCAGTCCTTGTTCTGGAACCCCCAGGGCAAGAGAGGCAGAGGAAGACCAAAAAGTACATGGAGAAGAGAGTTGGAAACAGAGGTGAAAATGATGAGGAGAACATGGAAAGAACTTGAGATGATGGCACGGGACAGGAGGACTTGGCATGTGTTTGTTGAAGGCCTATGCTCCTTTGGGAGTGGAGGGTTATGAATGAATGAACATGTTATTCCACTGTTACATGTTATTCCAGTGTTATGTTTTTCCATAGTTGCATGATATACCAGTGTTACATGTTATTCCACTCTTACGTTATTCTTTACTTACATGTTATTCCTCTTTACATGTTTTTCTAGCATTACTGATATTCTACTGTTACATGGTATTCTACCATTACATAGTGTTCTACTCTTACACCGTATTCCACTGTTATATGTTATTCAACTGTTATATGATATGTGTTTGTTACATGCTATTCCACTGTTACATAACATTATGCTGTTACATGTTATTCCACTGTTACATGATATTCTACTGTTACATGTCTTCCAATGTTACATGGTATTCCACTATTACATGTTATTCTACAGTTACATGTTTTACCACTGCTACATGTTTTTCCACTGTTATGTGTTATTCCTTTGTTACATGTTAATCCACTTTTACATTATTCGCATGCTCTATCACTCTTATATCCAGATAGCAAAATAATGCACTTTATATTAATATTACCATGAGGTTTTAAAACAATAATCAAATTTTTACAAAGTAACCAGTGGTTTTTAAGGTAAGGTGAATGAAAATTGGTTATTTGAATCTGACAAGGTTAAAAACATGATCTACATTTTAACCACATTATCCTGGGTCAGAAACAAATGTATTGTAATTGTTATTCAGAATTGACATCACTACATCTGGGCAAACTCATAGGTGCTTTTTTTCCCTCAGCAAATGAATGATTGCTAATTGTTGCGTGCTGGTTGTATATTTGCCAGATGCATCCTCTCAAACATTTATCCCTGCCAGTTTTGCGCCTAATGCCATACTCCAGCAATCTTAGCATTGATGATTCATCAATTACAGTGTCAGTCTCTTATAAGCAATCATTAATTGTCCTCAGTAACTATCCCTTGTCCATATCTAGTGCAACTACTATAGGGGCTCCTAAAATTATACCAACCATAAACCTAAGACACCCCTGATGCTAATATTGAGGTACGATATTGTATTTTCAGTTGTTCAGACAAACTATACCAACCATAATCCTGATGCTAATATTGAGGTAGGATGTATATCTAGTTATTCAGACAGACTTTACCAGTGGTGCACACAGGTGGCTACCTCGGGAATGATTGCTAAGCAGAGTTTTTGAAATGCGTGAAGAGATCATTCAGTTTCTTACTAAGCAGCAAAGTAATGTAATTGAAGAATTTGAAAAATGAAACAGTCCTTTGGTTGGCATATTTAGCCAATATATTCTCTCATCTGAATGAATTAAACACAGTACAAAGGATTCAGGGTGAGCACAATAACACCTGAGAAAAACTGTCTGCTTTGGTAAATTTTTAGTTTGGATAAAACATGTAGAAAAAAGTAATTTTGCCAATTTTCCTTTGCTTGATGAAACTACGAGTATTTTGGAGAATGAAGACAATACAATAATTGCACAGGAAATTGCAATTTATTTGCAACAACTGAGTGACTCTTTCCAAGGGAGATACTGAAGCAGTTGGCAGATAGATACTGGATCCATTTTTTGTTTAATAGTAATTGAATGGACAACTGAACTTTAATGAAAGATTATCTCATTGAATTACAAACAAATAGCCGCATTCAAATAAAGTTCAAAACAAATGAAATTAGACAATTTCTGGTGTGCTCAATTAGAACCATTTCCACATCTAGTAAAGAGAGCATTGCATAGTCTTGTGCCATCTCGCACTTGTATGAGATGGAATTTTCTTCACTTGTAAATATAAAATCTAAGGCCAAAAATCAATTAGATATGAGCAGTGGTATGTGTTTCCGCTATTTCTAACAAATAGGCCCGTTTTAAAATTAAAAATAAAAGCATCAGAAAAAGTCGTGAAGAATTTATAATTAAATAATTTAATAAATAGACGTGTATCTGGTATGACACATATTTTATATTCAAACCATTACTAAATAAATTACATTCCTAAATTTGACAGTAATGAAAGCGCAATTTTCGTTCTACACAGTAGTATAAAAATTAGATATTTTATCATGGGAGCACAAGACAACATTTTGAGAATTCAAAGGGTGACAGCAGCCAAAAAGGTTAAGAACCACTGAACTATACCAACCATAACCTTGAACCTGTTACCCATAATGCTAATATTGAGGTAGAATGTTGTATAGTCAGTTGTCTAGACAAACTAAATCAAGCCTTTTTAAGTCTTATTCCATGTTATTTCTGTTTTTTTGTATATTTATTTATTTTTTTCATTTGGTGTGCTTACTTGCACTAACAGATTCAAAACACACCTTACCCTCACAGAACCTGAATTTTATTTAGAAATTTCTATTTTGCTATGTATGGTTGTGTGTCTGTGTTCATACATATGTATGTGTATCTGCTTGTACTAGTACATAAGTCATGATAGTAATTAGAAAGAGATTTCAGAAAAACACACATCACCAACATTTGACATTTGTGTGCAGCCTGTCTCATAAATGTCTGATGGATCCAAATTTCTGTCAGGCTGATTGTGACAACAGCTGTGCTAAAATGGAGATACAGTATACTGACTTCTTGGAAGTGACAGAAAGTAAACAACATCTAGGCTCATGTGGAGATGAGGAAGGTATGGATAATAACAATTTTATTATTTTAAATTTATATTTAATATTATTGTTTTAAATTCATGTTTTGACTGTAAATTTAAGTGATTTAATGTGTGTACCATTTCAAAATATTCAACATACTTGTGTGATATAAACATATTACATCATTATCTGGACATAATACTTATATTTATTTTATAGCATTTTTCTTACAATTAGGACATGCATTTCATCATTTATCAGTGCTACTTTTTTTCAGACATATATTCCTGTCCCCTGTGCAACATTGGTTTCCTCCAACTTGATTTCCTGGATGAGCATATAAAAACAGTACACAGAAATGGATGGTGTGAGTTTGATAATAATCCTGATGATTTTCAGGGTGTGTTGTCACAGGGCAATGGAAATAAAATGGATAAAACAGTAAATAAAATAGATGATACCTCTGCTGATGCAATAAGAGAAGATAATGATACCTCTGCTGATGCAATAAAACAAGATAGCATCAAACTGAGACTCACAGATAAAGAACAATTACTCTATAGTCAGGAAAGGACAGTTACAATTTGTGACAAACTATATAGTAATACATCAGCTTTAAAGACTGAAGTTTGTAACATAAATTGTAGTAAAATACTTTCTGTCCATGAGAAAAATGTTCAGCCTGGTGTGAGTGACAGAGCTGTTGCTACCTGCAGTGATTTAAACATTAAGTCTTATGAGAAACTAGAGGACGATAAGTCCTACAAGTGTGATATTTGTGGTGAATTATTTACTGGAAAAGATAACCTTCAGCAGCATAACAGAATACATACAGGAGAGAAGCCTTTCAGTTGTGATGTTTGTGGTGTGGTATTTGCTCAGAGATGTCATCTACAAGTACATAAAAGAGTACTGCCGGGAGGAAAGTCTTACAAGTGTGATGTTAATGATATGTTATGTACTTGGAATGATAACGAAGAAGTACATAAAAGAATCCATACAGTGGAGAATCCTTTCAAGTGTGATGTTTGTGGAGAAGCATTTAAGCGAAGAGGTGACCTAAAAGTACATAACAGAATACATACAGGAGAGAAGCCTTACAATTGTGATGTTTGTGGTGTAACATTTAAGCAAAGCAGTGACCTAAGAGTGCATAAGAGAATACATACAGGAGAGAAGCCGTACAAGTGTAATGTTTGTGGTGTAGCATTTAATAATAGCAGTCATCTAAATAGCCATAAAAAAATACATAGAGGTGAGAAGCCTTACAAGTGTAATGTTTGTGCTGCTGCATTTAATCAAAGAACTTATTTAATTGAGCATAAAAGAATACATACAGGAGAGAAGCCTTATAAATGTGATGCTTGTGGTGCAACATTTACTCTGAAAGGTAACTTACAAGTACATAAAAGAATACATACAGGAGAGAAGCCTTATAAATGTGATGCATGTGGTGCAACATTTACTCAGAACAAAAGCTTACAAGTACATAAAAGAATACATACAGGAGAGAAGCCTTATAAATGTGATGCTTGTGGTGCAACATTTACTCTGAAAGGTAACTTACAAGTACATAAAAGAATACATACAGGAGAGAAGCCTTATAAATGTGATGCATGTGGTGCAACATTTCCTCAGAACAGACACTTACAAGTACATAAAAGAATACATACAGGAGAGAAGCCTTATAAATGTGATGTTTGTGGTGCAGCATTTACTCAGAACATTAACTTACAAGTACATAAAAGAATACATACAGGAGAGAAGCCTTATAAATGTGATGCATGTGGTGCAACATTTACTCAGAACAGAAACTTACAAGTACATAAAAGAATACATACAGGAGAGAAACCTTACCAGTGTGTTGTTTGTGGTGCTGCATTTTCTCAAAAAATTAGCTTACAAGACCACACAAGAATACATACAGGCGAGAAGCCTTACCAGTGTGATGTTTGTGGTGCTGCATTTTCTCACAACAGTACCTTACAAAACCACACAAAAATACATACAGGCGAGAAACCTTACAAGTGTGATGTTTGTGGCGTAGCATTAACTCAAAGAAATTTAAAAGTACATAAAAGAATACATGCAGGAGAGAAGCCTTATAAATGTGATGCTTGTGGTGCAACATTTACTCAGAACAGTAACTTACAAGTACATAAAAGAATACATACAGGAGAGAAGCCTTATAAATGTGATGCTTGTGTTGCAACATTTACTTGGAACAGTACCTTACAAGTACATAAAAGAATACATACAGGAGAGAAGCCTTATAAATGTGATGCATGTGGTGCAACATTTACTAAGAACAGAAACTTACAAGTACATAAAAAGAATACATGCAGGAGAGAAGCCTTACAAGTGTGATATTTGTGGTGTAACATTTGTACGCAGGGGTCATCTAAACAATCATTAAAGAATACACACATGAGATAAGTGTGGTGTGTGTGATGCTGCATTTAATCACAGCAATGATCTAAATAACTATAAAAGACCACATACACTAGAGAAGCCTTACAATTGTGACATTTGTGGTGTAGCATTTACTCTAAGAAATCAACTAGAAGTACTGTACATAAAATAATACATAAGGCAAGAAACCCTACAAGTATGATGCTTGAGGTGCATTATTTATTCATAAAAGTAGCTTACAAGTACATACAAGAATACATACACACAGGAGAAAAGCCTTACAAGTGTGATGTTTGTTGTGCAACATTTACTCTTAATATAAGCTTACAAGTACATAAACGAATGAATACAGGAGAGAAGTCTTACAAGTGTGATGTTTACTTAAAATGGCAGCTTACCAGTACATACAAGAATACATACAGGCAAGAAGCCTTACAGGTGTGATGTTTGTGATGCTGCATTAATTGGAGAAGTAAGCCATAAGTACTCACAGGAGAGTAGCCTTTTAAGTGTGATGTTTGCAATGTTGCATTTGTGCATAGAACTAATGTAAAAGGACACAAAAGAATACATACAGGAGAGAAACTTTTTATAATGTGATGTTTGTGGTTTAGCATTTACTGGGATGGGTAGCCTAAAAGCACATAAAAGAATATATGCAAAAGAGATACTCGTTATAATGTGATGTTATACATACAGGATAGAAGCTTTACAAGTGTGGCTTTTATGGTTCTGTAATTACAAAATACAAGTAGCCTACATACACATACAAGAATACATATGAGAGGTAATCCATACAAGTGTGAGTTTTTAAAATTTTATCTCTCTTTAAGTCTCTCTCTCTCTAATAGGATTGATTTGACACTTGAGGATTTGTGTTTTCATAGTAACACCCAACATGGCATTAATCTTCACACTGTAGTATACCCATTGGACCCAAAGTGTAAGAATGTGGATCCCATCACATCCAATACCAATGTATTGGTGAGGTCCATGTAATGAGGTTCGATGATATACAGGTGTATCCAGATGATATTGCCAGATGAGAATTCTGGACTATAAGAAATACTCCAGCATACCTGTCAACCTGTACGAATTTTTCATACAATGTACATATTTTTGATACTTTTAGCAGTGTACAACCATACAGACTCGTTGTATGGATTTTTCCTCCTTCCCAAAAAAAATGAAAAATCAAATTTTTTTTTTTTTTTATATTTTAAATTCTAAAAATATTTTCCAACCCAAGTTTTTAAAAATTTTAAATCAGAAAATATTTTCTAGCCCACGTTTTTTTTTTAAACAATTTTTTTATTACGGGAATCTCGGCATCTGTTTTTTAAACTGAAGTCTCTCGCAGCAACCAACCAAATCCTTTTATACCCAACAATTTGGCAAAAACTTTGAATTCGGCCTCAAACACTTTCGGCTTTCAGCGTGAAATGACGTATTTTTAAAGTTACCTGTTATCAGCCACGCTTGCCAAGACACTTTGACGCCAATTTGTTTAAAAAAAGCTAAGTACCTATAACTTGGTTAAGTATTGCTGTTGTTTTGCTTTGTTGCAATTTAATCGCTGTCTTAATCTTTCCAGTTATATCTTGCCCTTCAATATATTTACTTACTTACTTACTTAGTCGTTCCCCTTCTACCGTGAGGTGTAGAGGTTTGGAAGAGAGAGCGCCAGACTATTCTATCAGCTGTCTTCTTCCTGGCCTGGTTCCATTCTAGTACTCGGTCCTTCAAAGATTGTCTAATGTTGTCCTCCCAGCGGACTCTCGGTCATCCTGGGGGTCTGGATCCCTGGCTCTTTGTTTCCCATGCTTGTCGTGGTAGCCGATCTTCTCCCATTCTGCAGACATGGCTAAATCATCTTAGTTGGGACTGTTCTACTTGGGTCTGCGGCGGGTGGCATTTTAGGCCTTGACGTATCGTCTGGTTGCGGACCATGTCTCTTCTTGTTACTTCAACCACCTTCCTCAAATACCTCATTTCTGAGGTTTGGATCTGGCTTTTGTGGGTTGTAGTCATTGCCCATGACTCGCATCCATATGTCAAGACTGGGACATAGGTGGAACGGTATACATCCATCTTCGTTTTTTTACCAACCTCTTTATTTGTAAGCTCTGGTGCTGAAAACTGATGGTCCCACCTCTCCGTGCTAGCGGGAAATAATGGTGGTCTCTGTCACAAGTACTGCACAGATACACTCGAGTAAAGTCACCAACTGAATAGACACTGCTTTGTTGACAACAGAAACTCGCAGCTCTGCAATCAAAGTATGGGCCATGTGTCAAAATCTATTCTCTACCCACGTCTGGACACAACACTGACACAACAACCACATCATACAGACAGGTCAGATCTCTCGACCAAACAGCACATTTACCATGGTGGTTTTACATCAGATAGATCCTCCCAGACTATAGGTTCTGAAAAATATTTATTAGTTGTCTGCCCTAAAAGAGGATAGGTAATATGTTTCATTATTCTCAACACTTGATCTGTCTTGCATAATCCTTGCTGGAGTTTATGTACATTGTTGGTCCCTAGACCCTGACTAGGGCGGGGGGTCTAGAGCAAATCCCTACTTGTTTGTAAGGCTAGATTTCGATATGGCAGTATCAAATCACTCGAACATGAAACAATATTCAAAATATAAAAAGAAATAATTTCAATCTTACCAGATTATGAATAAATAACACAGAATTGCTAGCAAAACTCAGCTGAGCTGCTGGCTATAGTATGGCGTCCCTAAATTTATTACACTTTCTTTCATATGGAAATCACCACACTTTAAAATCTGTGTCTATCACTGAACAACTATTGAAGAATGGCCCCACTTTCGCGTCTGAGCGCTAATGATATGATTGTCTGTGGCCAATCACTGCCTAGGTTTATTTTAATTTCAAATTTCCTACCATAAAGTCATTTCAGTCATGCTTCAGTCAAGTATGGATGGTTATCTGTTAGTCTGTCCGTCTCTACTTGTGTTTCTACAAAATGTACTCGATTTTGAACCAACCTTTCTCTCCCCTCCAAAATTTTGTCGTTAAAAGTTATATTTAGACACAGCTACCACCCAAAAACCCTCTCCTCCATACTAAGTAAATTTGAACACCTGCGTTTCGAGGTCGTGTTTTTTTTGTGCAATTAGCGACACTTTTAGATTCAATACAGTCTGTCGATGATGTGAACAACACTGTCTTTTGTCATTATCTTCAATATTATCTATCCGTCTGTAAAATTAAGAACATATTAGTTCACTGCTCAGAATAGGCCATCCGGCCAGCTAATTTTTATATTCCTAACATTAATATTAAGAAAAAAAGTACTTTTTAAATTTTGTAATATTCCTCACATCTGCGTTTAGCCGCTGAATTCAAATCAAGGGCTTGGTATCGCAAAAGCGTCCAATAAATGACTGTGGCGTAACATATCTATGGTCCCTTCTGTCGAGTTGCTTACTTTTTATGTCAACTTGGAAAACGTGACTTTTCTCCGTTTCCCCCCCAATTGCGTCTCCTTAGCCTTTCTAGTCTCACGCAATCTTTCCAGTCATATTTTTTTCCTTTTTGATCCGCCGTTCCCCTCCTGTCTAGCAAGTCAATTATTATGGAGGATGATGACCCGCGGTCTAGGCGATCATGTACATCAGCAGCCTACGCATTATGTTTTTATCCTTAATGTTATCTTTGGAGGTATTTTACCGTTGTATCTCTGTCAATTTCACTACACATCTCCCCACTTGAAAACATGCCTATGGCAAGTTCCAAAACCAGCGATACACATAGGTAAAATTACTCCTCACGTCTGCCACTACTCTAATTTTGCAGTTTGAGAATAGGCTTGCTAGTGAGTTTTTCCTTTAACTCTTGGAACGCTAGTTCACATTGTGCAGTCCAAATAATTTTATCTGGAAGTCCCTTGCGAGTCAGATCAGTCAGAGGAGCACAAATAGCGTTAAAATTCTTGATGTATTTCTGATAAAATCCGCATAACGACACAAATGATCGCACGTCCTTTTTTGTTTGCGGCCTAGGTGCTCTCTGCAGTTTTTCCAAATTCTTAGGATCAGGGGTCATATTACCCTGATATACAGTGTGTCCCAAGAATTCCAACTCTTTGCATCCAATACAACATTTTGTTGGCCTAGCAGTTAAGTTCGCCTCCCGAAGTCTATCAAACAACATCTCCAGAGCTTCAATGTGTTCTTCAAATGTCTCGGTGGCGACGAGAATATCATCCATGAAATTTGTGATACATGGGTTATTCAGGGGATCCAACAATTTGCGCATCATCCTTGAAAACACACTCGGAGCATTTTTCAGTCCGAATGGTAGCATATTGAATTCATAATGTCCATCCGAAGTGCTAAAAGCCAAATAAGGTCTCACTTCAGGCTTCACTGGGATCTGGTAATAGCCTTTACTAAGATCCACCTTTGAAAAGTATTTTGCCTTGTTCAGTCTGGCAAATAACTGTTTTGTGTCTGGTAATGGATCCACTTGTCCTTCTGTGACAGCATTCAGTTTCCTGTAATCTATGCACAGTCTGTGTTCCCCAGACGGTTTTCTCAACAAAACGACACTAGAACTAAAAGATGATTCACTGTGCGAAATAATCCCCTCCTTCAACAAATACTCTATTTCTTCTTTCAATGCCTTCTCCTTCGCGAACGGAATAGAATAGGCTCTCATACAGATTGGGTTTGAGTCTACCAGTTTCATGTCATACTGTAGCAAATTTGTATGGCCTGGTTTATCTGTTAATACATCTGTATGTTCCTCCAGAACTTGTTGAACTCTCTCCCTCTGGTTTTTAGTCAGGTGCTTACTGACTTTTACCTGTGCTGCTGTTTCACAAGGATGTAATGGGTATTCATGTGAGGTGAGTGGTTCTTTTTGCATCTGGGTTGCAATAGCCAAGGTCAATAAGGGGGTGCTTTCCTGGAGTGGTCTGTCCAGATACTTCTTTAACAGGTTTACATGATAAACTTTTTCCTTCCCCTTTTTGTCAATTTTATAGTTTGTTCTAGACACCTTCTCTAGAACCGTATATGGACCTTGCCAACCAATTTGTAATTTATTCTGGCTTCCGGGTAGTAGAAGCAGCACCTTCTCTCCGACTGCCAGTTCCCTGTCCTTTGCCTTCCTATTAAAATATGCTGCATGTTTCTTCCTGGCTTGTTTCAAATTATCATTTGCCAGTTTCCATCCAGCTTTCAAACGAGTGGTCAGTTCGTTCACATATTGATACGATGAGGTAACAGTCTCTTCCGCCTTCTCATCTGTCCAGGTCCTTAATAAAGTTACATCTGGATCTTTAATTTATCATACGTATTTTTCATGGAACCCGTCTGGTCCCGTCCCTTAGAAGCTTTATAATGAGGACTTTTCTTCCTAGAATCATCACTCACAAATCGACCACTACCAATTTTTTTCTGGGGTTTGTCTCCCCACTTTAGATTGCTTATGAGAGATCTTCGCTCTCTTGTCTGTTCTTCCAGTTTATATAAGTCTGACCGAGGGATTGTCATCTTATCCTGGGTAAAATTTCTTCTTTGTACTCTTCGCATAGTGGCCATGTTAATCCATTCAAGTGAAGACTGGGTGTGAAAAGGGGGCTCCCATTCCACTTTGTCTACCCGAGTATAATTAGTTTTCCTTTCAGGCCTAAAGTTGCCCCGTGGCGTTTCTAGGTCCTGCACATATTTTCTCTTTGTGGGTGTTCCCTCATGAAATACGCCACATGCTTCTACAAAGTTTTCAACATCGACATTTACGTCGGGCCAATAGTATTTTCGAGCAATCTTTTGGCAGATGGTACCGACTTTCTCATGGTCACCATCTTTTCCAACATGTAAGCTCCTTATTAAGTTTGCCCTATATATCTTGGGAAGAACTAACTGTCCGTGACCAGTGGATCTAGTTCCTGTCTTCCTGTATAATAGTTTGTTCTTCATGAAATATTCCCCCTTGCTCGGAGGTGTGTGGCATTTGGGCAATTTTTTAAAACAGGGCTTGAGTGTCCTATCCTCAGCCTGCTTTAAAAAATTGCCCAAATGCCACACACCTCCGAGCAAGGGGGAATATTTCATGAAGAATAGATTATTATACAGGAAGACAGGAACTAGATCCACTGGTCACGGACAGTTAGTTCTTCCCAAGATATATAGGGCAAACTTAATAAGGAGCTTACATGTTGGAAAAGATGGTGACCATGAGAAAGTCGGTACCATCTGCCAAAAGATTGCTCGAAAATACTATTGGCCCGACGTAAATGTCGATGTTGAAAACTTTGTAGAAGCATGTGGCGTATTTCATGAGGGAACACCCACAAAGGGAAAATATGTGCAGGACCTAGAAACGCCACGGGGCAACTTTAGGCCTGAAAGGAAAACTAATTATACTCGGGTAGACAAAGTGGAATGGGAGCCCCCTTTTCACACCCAGTCTTCACTTGAATGGATTAACATGGCCACTATGCGAAGAGTACAAAGAAGAAATTTTACCCAGGATAAGATGACAATCCCTCGGTCAGACTTATATAAACTGGAAGAACAGACAAGAGAGCGAAGATCTCTCATAAGCAATCTAAAGTGGGGAGACAAACCCAAGAAAAAAATTGGTAGTGGTCGATTTGTGAGTGATGATTCTAGGAAGAAAAGTCCTCAGTATAAAGCTTCTAATGGACGGGACCCGACGGGTTCCAGGAAAAATACGTATGATAAATTAAAGATCCAGATGTAACTTTATTAAGGACCTGGACAGATGAGAAGGCGGAAGAGACTGTTACCCCATCGTATCAATATGTGAACGAACTGACCACTCGTTTGAAAGCTGGATGGAAACTGGCAAATGATAATTTGAAACAAGCCAGGAAGAAACATGCAGCATATTTTAATAGGAAGGCAAAGGACAGGGAACTGGCAGTCGGAGAGAAGGTGCTGCTTCTACTACCGGGAAGCCAGAATAAATTACAAATTGGTTGGCAAGGTCCATATACGGTTCTAGAGAAGGTGTCTAGAACAAACTATAAAATTGACAAAAAGGGGAAGGAAAAAGTTTATCATGTAAACCTGTTAAAGAAGTATCTTGACAGACCACTCCAGGAAAGCACCCCCTTATTGACCTTGGCTATTGCAACCCAGATGCAAAAAAGAACCACTCACCTCACATGAATACCCATTACATCCTTGTGAAACAGCAGCACAGGTAAAAGTCAGTAAGCACCTGACTAAAAACCAGAGGGAGAGAGTTCTACAAGTTCTGGAGGAACATACAGATGTATTAACAGATAAACCAGGCCATACAAATTTGCTACAGTATGACATGAAACTGGTAGACTCAAACCCAATCTGTATGAGAGCCTATTCTATTCCGTTCGTGAAGGAGAAGGCATTGAAGGAAGAAATAGAGTATTTGTTGAAGGAGGGGATTATTTCGCACAGTGAATCATCTTTTAGTTCTAGTGTCGTTTTGTTGAGAAAACCGTCTGGGGAACACAGACTGTGCATAGATTACAGGAAACTGAATGCTGTCACAGAAGGACAAGTGGATCCATTACCAGACACAAAACAGTATTTGCCAGACTGAACAAGGCAAAATACTTTTCAAAGGTGGATCTTAGTAAAGGCTATTACCAGATCCCAGTGAAGCCTGAAGTGAGACCTTATTTGGCTTTTAGCACTTCGGATGACATTATGAATTCAATATGCTACCATTCGGACTGAAAAATGCTCCGAGTGTGTTTTCAAGGATGATGCGCAAATTGTTGGATCCCCTGAATAACCCATGTATCACAAATTTCATGGATGATATTCTCGTCGCCACCGAGACATTTGAAGAACACATTGAAGCTCTGGAGATGTTGTTTGATAGACTTCGGGAGGCGAACTTAACTGCTAGGCCAACAAAATGTTGTATTGGATGCAAAGAGTTGGAATTCTTGGGACACACTGTATATCAGGGTAATATGACCCCTGATCCTAAGAACTTGGAAAAACTGCAGAGAGCACCTAGGCCGCAAACAAAAAAGGACGTGCGATCATTTGTGTCGTTATGCGGATTTTATCAGAAATACATCAAGAATTTTAACGCTATTTGTGCTCCTCTGACTGATTTGACTCGCAAGGGACTTCCAGATAAAATTATTTGGACTGCACAATGTGAACTAGCGTTCCAAGAGTTAAAGGAAAAAACTCACTAGCAAGCCTATTCTCAAACTGCAAAATTAGAGTAGTGGCAGACGTGAGGAGTAATTTTACCTATGTGTATCGCTGGTGTTGGAACTTGCCATAGGCATGTTTTCAAGTGGGGAGATGTGTAGTGAAATTGACAGAGATACAACGGTAAAATATCTCCAAAGATAACATTTAAGGATAAAAACATAATGCGTAGGCTGCGAATAGTACATGATCGCCTAGACCGCGGGTCATCATCCTCCATAATAATTGACTTGCTAGACAGGAGGGGAACGGCGGATCAAAAAGGAAAAAAAAATATGACTGGAAAGATTGCGTGAGACTAGAAAGGCTAAGGAGACGCAATTGGGGGGGAAACGGAGAAAAGTCACGTTTCCCCAGTTGACATAAAAAGTAAGCAACTCGACAGAAGGGACCTTAGATATAATACGCCACAGTCATTTAT
Source organism: Oreohelix idahoensis (assembly GCA_024509875.1). Classification (NCBI taxonomy): domain Eukaryota; kingdom Metazoa; phylum Mollusca; class Gastropoda; order Stylommatophora; family Oreohelicidae; genus Oreohelix; species Oreohelix idahoensis. The sequence continues at coordinate 139,793 of JAMPIV010004261.1, read as the reverse complement.
TGGACGCTTTTGCAATACCAAGCCCTTGATTTGAATTCAGCGGCTAAAACGCAGATGTTTGGAATATTACAAAATTTAAAAAGTACTTTTTTCTTAATATTAATGTTAGGAATATAAAAATTAGCTGGCCGGATGGCCTATTCTGAGCAGTGAACTAATATGTCTTAATTTTACAGACGGATAGATAATATTGAAGATAATGACAAAAGACAGTGTTGTTCACATCATCGACAGACTGTATTGAATCTAAAAGTGTCGCTAATTGCACAAAAAAACACGACCTCGAAACGCAGGTGTTCAAATTTACTTAGTATGGAGGAGAGGGTTTTTGGGTGGTAGCTGTGTCTAAATATAACTTTTAACGACAAAATTTTGGAGGGGAGAGAAAGGTTGGTTCAAAAATCAAGTACATTTTGTAGAAACACAAGTAGAGACGGACAGACTAACAGATAACCATCCATACTTGACTGAAGCATGACTGAAATGACTTTATGGTAGGAAATTTGAAATTAAAATAAACCTAGGCAGTGATTGGCCACAGACAATCATATCATTAGCGCTCAGACGCGAAAGTGGGGCCATTCTTCAATAGTTGTTCAGTGATAGACACAGATTTTAAAGTGTGGTGATTTCCATATGAAAGAAAGTGTAATAAATTTAGGGACGCCATACTATAGCCAGCAGCTCAGCTGAGTTTTGCTAGCAATTCTGTGTTATTTATTCATAATCTGGTAAGATTGAAATTATTTCTTTGTATATTTTTGAATATTGTTTCATGTTCGAGTGATTTGATACTGCCATATCGAAATCTAGCCTTACAAACAAGTAGGGATTTGCTCTAGACCCCCCGCCCTAGTCAGGGTCTAGGGACCAACAATGTACATAAACTCCAGCAAGGATTATGCAAGACAGATCAAGTGTTGAGAATAATGAAACATATTACCTATCCTCTTTTAGGGCAGACAACTAATAAATATTTTTCAGAATCTATAGTCTGGGAGGATCTATCTGATGTAAAACCACCATGGTAAATGTGCTGTTTGGTCAGAGAGATCTGACCTGTCTGTATGATGTGGTTGTTGTGTCAGTGTTGTGTCCAGACGTGGGTAGAGAATAGATTTTGACACATGGCCCATACTTTGATTGCAGAGCTGCGAGTTTCTGTTGTCAACAAAGCAGTGACTATTCAGTTGGTGACTTTACTCGAGTGTATCTGTGCAGTACTTGTGACAGAGACCACCATTATTGCCCGCCAGCACGGAGAGGTGGGACCATCAGTTTTCAGCACCAGAGCTACAAATATAAGATGAGTGAGCCTCTGGTCTGCTGGACATTCACCAAAGCTGTGTTAGTTACTAATACCCTCATAAAAAATTCCCACCATTTTCTGGACACTGTGTAGTCAATATAGACAGGTGTGATGAGGCCACCCCAACAGCACAAACAGTAACTATCCTCCCAAGTAGATGACTACTAGAACATTTTAATAAAACTAACTAGTATAGTACATATATATGTACACTATTGCATTTATGATATAATATTCCATGCATTTCTTTCATAATCTCTAAATCCTTTTAAGTTCTGGTCAACCTAAAAAATTGATCCAGAACAAAATAAATGTAATATAATTCTATCAAAAAATTTTACACACGTGAGTTAGTTCAGTGTCTTTTAACATTTATTAATATTATTAGTCTTGTTAAATATCTGTGGGTATATCTATAACCTATTACACCACACTACATATCATAACCCTAGACACTTTACGTAGCCACATTCATTAAAAAAAAATTAAGTGTGAGGTCGTAGCACTATTATAGACCCAAAATGGTCCGGGCAACAAAGAAGAGTTGGCCACTCGAAAAGCAGCGGCAGGGAGACTTTTTCAGGCCATAAATCAAGGATTCCTCAGCAAGAAAGAGGTTGGTAAAAAAACGAAGATGGCTGTATACCGCTCCACCTATGTCCCAGTCTTGACATATGGATGCGAGTCATGGGCAATGACTACAACCCACAAAAGCCAGATCCAAACCTCAGAAATGAGGTATCTGAGGAAGGTGGTTGAAGTAACAAGAAGAGACATGGTCCGCAACCAGACGATACGTCAAGGCCTAAAATCCCACCTCCCTGCAGACCCAAGTAGAACAGTCCCAACTAAGATGATTTAGCCATGTCTGCAGAATGGGAGAAGATCGGCTACCACGACAAGCATGGGAAACAAAGAGCCAGGGATCCAGACCTCCAGGATGACCCAGAGTCCGCTGGGAGGACAACATTAGACAATCTTTGAGAGACCGAGGACTAGAATGGAACCAGGCCAGGAAGAAGACATCTGATAGAATAGTCTGGCGCTCTCTCTTCCAAACCTCTACACCTCACGGTAGAAGGGGAACGACTAAGTAAGTAAGTAAGTAAATATATTGAAGGGCAAGATATAACTGGAAAGATTAAGACAGCGATTAAATTGCAACAAAGCAAAACAACAGCAATACTTAACCAAGTTATAGGTACTTAGCTTTTTTTAAACAAATTGGCGTCAAAGTGTCTTGGCAAGCGTGGCTGATAACAGGTAACTTTAAAAATCTGACGTACGTCATGTCACGCTGAAAAGCCGAAAGTGTTTGAGGCCGAATTCAAAGTATTTGCCAAATTGTTGGGTATATAAAAGGATTGGTTGGTTGCTGCGAGAGACTTCAGTTTAAAAAAAACAGATGCCGAGATTCCCGTAATAAAAAAAATTGTTTTTAAAAAAAAAAAACGTGGGCTAGAAAATATTTTTCTGATTTAAAATTTTTAAAAACTTGGGTTGGAAAATATTTTTAGAATTTAAAATATAAAAAAAAAAAAAAATTTGATTTTTCATTTTTTTTGGGAAGGAGGAAAAATCCATACAACGAGTCTGTATGGTTGTACACTGCTAAAAGTATCAAAAATATGTACATTGTATGAAAAATTCGTACAGGTTGACAGGTATGCTGGAGTATTTCTTATAGTCCAGAATTCTCATCTGGCAATATCATCTGGATACACCTGTATATCATCCAACCTCATTACATGGACCTCGCCAATACATTGGTATTGGATGTGCTGGGATCCACATTCTTACACTTTGGGTCCAATGGGTATACTACAGTGTGAAGATTAATGCCATGTTGGGTGTTACTAGACACTAAAAAGAGCAGTGACTTGATGTTTAATTCCAAGTCTTATATACTTAAAAGATGAAGTATAATTCACCTGTTTTCTTTCCCGATCCAGGAATATGTGATGAGGAGAAAACACCTTCTATTATGGCATCAATCGCAGTGGTCTTGGCACACGAAAAGGCAGTTGACAGAGAATCACTTTGGAAATTGAAGAGACATTATGGAGTTCCCATGAAGTTTATTAACTTACTAAGAAGACTTATGAAGACATGACATGCAGAGTACTTCATGAAGGAACACTTACAGAACCATTTGGGATTAGAACGGGGAGTGTGACAGAGATACCTCTTGTCTCCATTTCTTTTCTTACAACCAACAGCTTGGATTATGAAAATATTGACATCACACAACAGAAATGGAATCCAGTGGAGTGTGACTAACCAGCTGGATGATCTAGATTTTGCAGATGGCTTGGCTCTTCTGTCCCATAACCATAATCAGATGCAAGACAAAATGAAACTACTTGATGAGAGGTCACAACAAGTGAAACTCCACTAAAAGATGTAGAATTGTACATAAAACCTGGCAGCAATATAGACAAAGTTAGAAGGACAGACAATGATATCAAAATAAGAATACAAAAAGCAAGAGCTGCTGTCATTGCATTGAGAAGCATATGGAGATCAAGAGAAATCAAGTCCAACATGAAAATACAAATCCTCAAGTGTCAAATCAATCCTATTAGAGAGAGAGAGACTTAAAGAGAGATAAAATTTTAAAAACTCACACTTGTATGGATTACCTCTCATATGTATTCTTGTATGTGTATGTAGGCTACTTGTATTTTGTAATTACAGAACCATAAAAGCCACACTTGTAAAGCTTCTATCCTGTATGTATAACATCACATTATAACGAGTATCTCTTTTGCATATATTCTTTTATGTGCTTTTAGGCTACCCATCCCAGTAAATGCTAAACCACAAACATCACATTATAAAAAGTTTCTCTCCTGTATGTATTCTTTTGTGTCCTTTTACATTAGTTCTATGCACAAATGCAACATTGCAAACATCACACTTAAAAGGCTACTCTCCTGTGAGTACTTATGGCTTACTTCTCCAATTAATGCAGCATCACAAACATCACACCTGTAAGGCTTCTTGCCTGTATGTATTCTTGTATGTACTGGTAAGCTGCCATTTTAAGTAAACATCACACTTGTAAGACTTCTCTCCTGTATTCATTCGTTTATGTACTTGTAAGCTTATATTAAGAGTAAATGTTGCACAACAAACATCACACTTGTAAGGCTTTTCTCCTGTATGTATGTATTCTTGTATGTACTTGTAAGCTACTTTTATGAATAAATAATGCACCTCAAGCATCATACTTGTAGGGTTTCTTGCCTTATGTATTATTTTATGTACAGTACTTCTAGTTGATTTCTTAGAGTAAATGCTACACCACAAATGTCACAATTGTAAGGCTTCTCTAGTGTATGTGGTCTTTTATAGTTATTTAGATCATTGCTGTGATTAAATGCAGCATCACACACACCACACTTATCTCATGTGTGTATTCTTTAATGATTGTTTAGATGACCCCTGCGTACAAATGTTTACACCAACAAATATCACACTTTGTAAGGGCTTCTCTCCTGAATGTATTCTTTTTATTGTACTTGTAAGTTTCTGTTCTTTGAGTAAATGTTGCACCACATGCATCACATTTATAAAGGCTTCTCTCCCTGTATGTATTCTTTTATGTTTCTTGTAAGGTACTGCTTTTTCCAAGTAATAAATGTTGCAACACAAGCATCACACTTTTATAAGGCTTCTCTCCTTATGTATTCTTTTATGTACTTGTAAGCTACTGTTCTGAGTAAATGTTGCACCACAAGCATCACATTTATAAGGCTTCTCTCCTGCATGTATTCTTTTATGTACTTTTAAATTTCTTAGAGTTAATGCTACACCACAAAAATCACACTTGTAAGGTTTCTTGCCTGTATGTATTTTTGTGTGGCTTTGTAAGGTACTGTTGTGAGAAAATGCAGCACCACAAACATCACACTGGTAAGGCTTCTCGCCTGTATGTATTCTTGTGTGTGGTCTTGTTGGAAGCTAATTTTTTTAGAAAATGCAGCACCACAAACAATACACACTCTGGTAAGGTTTCTCTCCTGTATGTATTCTTTTTATGTACTTTTAAGTTTCTGTTCTGAGTAAATGTTTGCACCACATGCATCACATTTTATACGGCTTTCTCTCCTGCATGTATGTACTTTTCTTTAGGGGAATGTACGTTGTAAGTTAATGTATTTCTGAGTGGTTTTGTAAGGTATTGTTGTGAGAAAATGCAGCACCACAAACATCACATTTATAAGGCTTATTTTCTCTCTGTTTTGATGTATTCTTTTTTGATGTACATTGGTAAGTGTCTCCTGTTCTGAGGTAAATGTTTTGATTAAATGTTGCACCACAAATGCATCACATTTATAAGGCTTCTGCATGCATGTCTCTGTATGTACTTCTTTTTATGTACTTGTAAGTTTACCTTTCAGAGTAAATGTTTTGGTTGCACACACAAATGCATCACATTTATAAGGTTCTCTCCTGTATGTATTCTTTTTAATGTACTTGTAAGCTTTTGTTCTGAGTAAAATGTTGCACCCACAATGCATCACATTTATAAGGCTTCTCTCCTGTTATGTTTTCTTTTATGTACTTGTAAGTTACCTTTCATGAGAGTAAATGTTGCACCACAAGCATCACATTTTATAAGGCTTCTCTCCTGTATGTATTCTTTTATGCTCAAGTAAATAAGTTCTTTAGATTAAATGCAGCAGCACACAAACATTACACTTGTAAGGCTTCTCACCTCTATGTATATTTTTTATGGCTATTTAGATGACTTGCTATTATTAAATGCTTACACCAACAAACATTACACTTGTACGGCTTCTCTCCTGTATGTATTCTCTTATGCACTCATTAGGTCAATGCTTTGCTTAAAATGTTACACCACAAAACATCAAGGCAATTGTAAGGCTTCTCTCCTGTATGTATTCTGTTATGTACTTTTAGGTCACCTCTTCGCTTAAATGCTTCTCCACAAACATCACACTTGAAAGGATTCTCCACTGTATGGATTCTTTTTCTGTACTGTACTTCTTCGTTATCATTCCAAGTACATAACATATCATTAACATCACACTTGTAAGACTTTCCTCCCGGCAGTACTCTTTTATGTATTTTGTAGATGACATCTTCCTGAGCAAAATACCACACCACAAAACATCACAAACTGAAAAGGCTTCTCTCCTGTATGTATTCTGTTATGCTGCTGAAGGTTATCTTTCCCAGTAAATTAATTCACCACAAATATCACACTTGTAGGACTTATCTTCCTCTAGTTTCTCATAAGACTTAATGTTTAAATCACTGCAGGTAGCAACAGCTCTGTCACTTACACCAGGCTGAAACATGTTTTGCTACATGGACAGAAAGTAGTTTTTACTACAATTTATGTTACAAACTTCAGTCATTAAAGCTGTGATGTATTACTATATAGTTATTTAGATCAACAAATTGTAACTATGTCCTTTCCTGACTATAGAGTAATTGTTCTTTATCTGTGAGTCTCAGTTTGATGCTATCTTGTTTTATTGCATCAGCAGAGGTATCATTATCTTCTCTTATTGCATCAGCAGAGGTATCATCTATTTTTATTTACTGTTTTATCCATTTTATTTTATTGCCCTGTGAGCAACACACCCTGAAAATCATCAGGATTATTATCAAACTCACACCATCCATTTCTGTGTACTGTTTTTTATATGCTCATCCAGGAAATCAAGTTGGAGGAAACCAATGTTGCACAGGGGACAGGAATATATGTCTGAAAAAAAGTAGCACTGATAATGATGAAATGCATGTCCTAATTGTACAGAAAAAAATGCTAATAAAATAAATATAAGTATTATGTCCAGATAATGATGTAATATGTTTATATCACACAAGTATGTTGAATATTTTGAAATGGTACACACATTAAATCACTTAAAAAGTTTACAGTCAAAACATGAATTTAAAAACAATAATATTAAATATAAATTTAAAAAATAATTAAAATTGTTATTATCCATACCTTCCTCATCTCCACATGAGCTAGATGTTTTTGTACTTTCTGTCAATTCCAAGAAGTCAGTATACTGTATCTCCATTTTTAGCACAGGCTGTTCTCACAATTCAGCCTGACAGAAATTTTTTTGGATCATCAGAACATTTATGAGAAAGGCTTGCACACAATGTCAACATGTTGATGTGTGTTTTTTCTGAAATCTCTTTCTAATTACTATCATGACTTATGTACTAGTACAAGCAAGATACACATACATATGTAATAATGAACACAGACACACAACCTACATTAGCAAAAATAGAAATTTTCTAAATAAAATTCAGGTTCTGTGAGGGTAAGGTGTGTTTTGAATCTGTTAGTGCATAGTAAGCACCACCAAATGAAAATAAATAAATAAAATATACAAAAAAAACAGAAATAACATGGAATACGACTTAAAAAGGCTTGATTTAGTTTTTCTAGACAACTGACTATACAACATTCTACCTCAATATTAGGCAATTATGGGTAAACAGGTTCAAGGGTTGTTATGGTTGGTATAGTTCAGTGGTTCTTAACCTTTTTGGCTGCTGTCACCCTTTGAAAGTTCTCAAAATTGTTGTTTTGGTGCTCCCATGAGAAAATATCTAATGTTTTATACTACTGTGTAGAACGAAAATTGCGCTTTCATTACTGTCAAATTTAGGAATGTAATTTATTTAGTAATGGTTTTGAATAGTAAAATATGTGTCATACCAGATACACGTCTATTTATTAAATTATTTAATTATAAATTCTTCACGACTTTTTTCTGATGCTTTTTTATTTTTAATTTTAAAACGGGCCTATTTGTTAGAAATAGCGGAAAGGTAACACATATCCACTGCTCATATCTAATTGATTTTTGGCCTTAGAATTTTTATATTTACAAGTGAAGAATAATTCCATTCTCATTATACAAAATGCGAGAATGGCACAAGTACCTATGACAATGCCTCTCTTTAACTAGATGTGGAAATGGTTCTATTGAGCAGACGACCAGAAATTGTTCTAAAATTTCATTTTGTTTTGAAAACTTTATTTGAATGCGGCGGCTATTTGTTTGTAATTCAATGAGATAATCTTTCATTAAAGTTCAGTTGTCCATTCATTACTATTAAACAAAAATGGATCCCAGTATCTATCTGCCAACTGCTTCGAGTATCTCCCTTGGGAAAGAGTCACTCAGTTGTTGCAAATAAATTGCAATGTTCCTGTGCAATTATTGTATTGTCTTTCATTCTCCAAATACTCGTAGGTTCATCAAGCAAAGGAAAATTGGCAAAATTACTTTTTCTCTACATGTTTTATCCAAATCTTTAAAAAAAAGCAGGATCTTAGGTTTATGGTTGGTATAATTTTAGGAGCCCCTATAGTAGTTGCACTAGATATGGACAAGGGATAGTTACTGAGGACAATTAATGATTGCTTATAAGAGACTGACACTGTAATTGATGAATCATCAATGCTAAGATTGCTGGAGTATGACATTAGGCGCAAAACTGGCAGGGATAAATGTTTGAGAGGATGCATCTGGCAAATATACAACCAGCACGCAACAATTAGCAATCATTCATTTGCTGAGGGAAAAAAAGCACCTATGAGTTTGCCCAGATGTAGTGATGTCAATTCTGAATAACAATTACAATACATTTGTTTCTGACCCAGGATAATGTGGTTAAAATGTAGATCATGTTTTTAACCTTGTCAGATTCAAATAACCTATTTTCATTCACCTTACCTTAAAAACCACTGGTTACTTTGTAAAAATTTGATTATTGTTTTAAAACCTCATGGTAATATTAATATAAAGTGCATTATTTTGCTATCTGGATATAAGAGTGATAGAGCATGCGAATAATGTAAAAGTGGATTAACATGTAACAAAGGAATAACACATAACAGTGGAAAAACATGTAGCAGTGGTAAAACATGTAACTGTAGAATAACATGTAATAGTGGAATACCATGTAACATTGGAAGACATGTAACAGTAGAATATCATGTAACAGTGGAATAACATGTAACAGCATAATGTTATGTAACAGTGGAATAGCATGTAACAAACACATATCATATAACAGTTGAATAACATATAACAGTGGAATACGGTGTAAGAGTAGAACACTATGTAATGGTAGAATACCATGTAACAGTAGAATATCAGTAATGCTAGAAAAACATGTAAAGAGGAATAACATGTAAGTAAAGAATAACGTAAGAGTGGAATAACATGTAACACTGGTATATCATGCAACTATGGAAAAACATAACACTGGAATAACATGTAACAGTGGAATAACATGTTCATTCATTCATAACCCTCCACTCCCAAAGGAGCATAGGCCTTCAACAAACACATGCCAAGTCCTCCTGTCCCGTGCCATCATCTCAAGTTCTTTCCATGTTCTCCTCATCATTTTCACCTCTGTTTCCAACTCTCTTCTCCATGTACTTTTTGGTCTTCCTCTGCCTCTCTTGCCCTGGGGGTTCCAGAACAAGGACTGCCTTGTAATGCTATCAACAGGTTTCCTCAGTGTGTGTCCTATCCATCGCCATCGTCTTCTTCTCATCTCTTGTTCCACTGGCACTTGTCTAGTTCTTGTCATCAGTTCCACGTTGGTAACCTTGTCATACCATTTTAATCCCTCTCTATTCTACGCAAGCACCCATTTATGAAAGTCTGTAGCTTTTTGGTTGTTGTCTTTGTTGTTCTCCATGTCTCCGAGCCATACAATAGGACTGACTTCACATTTGAGTTGAAGATTCTTATTTTCGTGTTGGATCCGATTTCTCTTGATCTCCATATATTTCCCAATGCAATGAAAGCTCCTCTTGCCTTTTGTATTCTTATTTTGATATCGCTGTCTGTCCCTCCAACTTTGTCTATATTACTGCCAAGATATGTGTATGATTCTACATCTTGAATTGGTGTTTCTTCAAGTTCAACCCTGTTATCATTACCTGCATTTATTCTCATTATTTTTGTCTTTTCCCTGTGTATTTTCAGACCCAATTGCTGTGACCTCTCATCGAGTGTTTTCAATTTGTCCTGCATCTGATTACGGTTATGGGTCAGAAGAGCCAAGTCATCAGCAAAATCCAGATCATCCAACTGCTTAGTCAGAGTCCACTGGATTCCATTTCTGTTGTGTGTTGTCGATGATCTCATAACCCAATCTATTGCCAGCAAGAAAAGAAATGGAGACAAGAGGCATCCCTGTCGCACTCCTGTTCTTATCCCAAACGGTTCTGTAAGCTGTCCTTCGTGAAGAACTCTGCATGTCATGTCTTCATATGTTTTCTTTATTAAATTAATGATCTTCAGGGGAACTCCATAATGCCTCATCAATTTCCAAAGTGATTCTCTGTCTACACTGTCAAATGCCTTTTCAGAGTCCACAAATCCGATGTATAGTGGTGAATTCCATTCCAGACTTTGTTCAACTATTATTCTCAAAGTGGCTATCTGGTCTGTACATGATCTGTTTTGTCGAAAACCTGCTTGTTCATCTCTCAGTTTCTTGTCTATGGACTCTTTTAATCTCTCAAGGATAATCCTGTTTAATACTTTTCCTGGCACTGATAGTAACATTATTTCTCTATAATTTGTGCACTCTTGTAAATTTCCCTTCTTAGGCAACTTAACCAGATATCCTTCCTTCCATTCTGCTGGTATCTCTTCCTTTTCCCAGACTTTACCAAGTAATTTATATAACATCTCTGTAGCCGTGTCGATATCTGCTTTGATGGCCTCTGCTGGAATGCCATCAGGTCCAGACGCTTTTTCCTCTCTTAGAAGCTTTATGGCTTTCTTTATTTCTTCCTTCGTTGGTCTTTCACCGTTAATTTGTAGCTCTTCTTCTGCTGGCTGGATGTCCGGCGGGTTTTGTGGAGCTGGTCTATTGAGAAGGTCCCCAAAATATTCTGTCCACCTCTTCATTTGCTCTTGTATATTGCTGAGCAGTTTCCCATTCTTGTCTTTTATGAGGCAACTTGTTTGCTTGTATTTCCCTGTTAGCTTCTTTGTGCTGCTATACAGTTCTCTCATATTTCCTTTGGCTGCAGCATCTTCTGCCTCTCTTGCCAACTCCTCAATATACTTCCTCTTGTCTCTTTTGATACTTCTTTTTACTTCTTTGTTTGCTTCTGTGTACACTTCTTGAGCCTTGGCTTTGGAGCTTCTAGTTTTGCTTGTGTTTAACTCTGCTTTCTTGTTTTTTCTGTCTTTTATCTTATTGATGGTTTCTGTTGTTATCCATGCTTTTTGTTGTCTTTCCCTTTTCCCCAGTATTTCTTCACATGTCTCCTTCCATACTGTTTTGACCTGCTGCCAATAGTCTTCTGTATTCTCTACATCTTCCAGCTGTTGGAGCACTTGGAATTTGTTGGATACTGTGACCGCAAATTTGTCTCTTGTTTCTTGATTTCTTAGCTGTCCTACATTAAACTGTTGTCTATAATTTTGCATTGTTGCATATCTCTTGAGTTTCATTTTTACTTTGGCTATCAGAAGATGGTGATCTGATGCCATATCTGCTCCTCTATATACCTTTACATCCTGCAATGATGATCTAAACTTGTTGTTTATGCATATATGATCAATCTGATTTTCTGTTCTATGGTCTGGTGATATCCATGTTGCCTTGTGTATTCTCTTATGTGGAAACATGCTTCCTCCTATAGCCAGTTGATATGAAGCACAGAAGTTTGCGAATAGCTCTCCATTTTCATTCATTACTCCTAGCCCATGTTTTCCCATGACTTCTTCAAATCCAGTGTTGACTGTACCTATCTTTGCATTCATGTCACCCATCAAAATTGTGATGTCTCTTCTTTTTACTTTATCCATAATTTCCTGTAGTTTAGTATAAAATGCTTCTTTCACAGACTCTTCTTTGTCATTAGTTGGTGCATAACATTGGATGACATTTACATGAATTTTCTTTTTAGCTGTTTTAAAAGAAGCTGTTATTATTCTGGGTCCAACAGCTTCCCATTCAATTAGTGCTTTCTGTGCTTCTTTAGATAACATAAGAGCTACCCCTTCACTGTGGTGTGAACTTTCGTCTCCATGTCCTGAGGACAGCACCAATTCACCTGTGATGAGTTTCTTCCTGTCTACCCCCTTCCACTTTGTTTCACACATTCCCAGAACCTCGATTTTGTATTCCCTCATTTCTGCTGCTACCTGCGCCACTTTCCCTTGTTCGTTTAATGTCCGAACATTCCAGGTGCCAAATCTGGAAGTTCTCCTAGAAGAAAGAAGGTTAGTCAGCAACACAGACTCCTTTCGGCTTTCTCTGTGTTGCATCATACGCCTCCCCGCGAGAGGACCTTCCCCTGTCTTGGATGGCTGTGTTTTATTTTCTTTATTTGACTTGTCCATATTTGTTGAAGTTTTTTGTGGTTTAAATTTTTTTACAGGATGGTGTAACCGGCCCCATGCCCAACCCTCCTTAGTCACTTTTTACGACATGCTTGGTAGGGGACAGTGTTACTATTCTTTGCTCCCCTTTCGGGCCCCGGTAACACATGGGTGGGAATAACATGTAACAATGGAGTAACATGTAACAGTGGAATACCATGTAACAGTAGAATACCATATAACCCTGGAAGATGATGGGATATGACCCACTGACTAAAACTGACAAGTTAAAAATTAATTACAGTAGTTCAGCCAAAGGTATATACTTAAAACTTTAAGGTAGGGAATCATAAGTGAAGTGTTCTGTTAAATTTTTTTTAAACAATCAAACACTTGTTTTCACTAGGCCCTATTATAGTATTGACTAATATCAAGGGTCCATTTGTCCTCAGGACTGATGCTTCTCAATAAGGCACTGGTGGCTGTCTCATGCAATGGAAGGATGAAATGCAGCATCTGTGCTTTTATGTATCTCGGAAGCTCACTCCAGCCAAAATCAAGTATGCTACTGGAGAACGAGAGATGCTTGCTGTGGCCTGGTGCCTTTCTAAAATATCAAGGTATCTCATCAGCATGTACTTTTTCCTGCAGACTGACCACAGCTCGCTGTCTTACATCACAAATAGATTGCTCAAGAATCTAAGAATCCACCGATGGTATCTCACGATTCAATAATACTCTTTTGATATCATCTCAATTGCTGGAGTCAACAACGTTCTTGCAGATGTTTTGTCACGCAATATATTGAACTTTTAGTTATTAGTATTAGTACTGTATCTATTCATATATTTATCTTAATACTCTTTTGGCATGTGTTGGTGCTTTGATTCTGCATTTACGTATTTGACTTTGTTTCAACTTGGTATATAAATACACATTTAGTGTTGATTTTGCTATCTCTACCATACTCCTATGCAACTCAGGTGTCATGCTCAGGAACAAGGGGGTTATATTTGGGAGCTGCTTTATGGTGGGTAATTATCTTGGCTGGTTTAGTTTCAGTCAGGATGATTGCACCATGTAGCATCCCCAACTAAGACTCCCTTAGACACATTGCTTAGAGTAGGATGACGAGTTATACCTAGTGACAAGTCAGTCTTTATGTGGCTTTCATGCCCAGTGGTAGTGTTTATAATATGTGGTTTATCACTAGCATCTATGTAGTGTTAGTCTGCATTTTGGCTGTTGAGCCCAGTGATAGTGTTTTAGATTTGATGTGGTTTTAACCACTCTACAGCGCATAGAGCAACGTGTGGCTGGTGCCACTTAGATTTACTGATGATATGCTAATTACTTAATAACATTGTGCAATGGCAACATTTCCAGAATAACTAGTAAAGATTAAAGATTTCGTGGTAAGCCAAATACAAATAAATATGAATTCAGAATTAAATTAAACTAGCAAGTCTAGAAATGAGTTAGCAGACATAATTATAAATGGGTAAGATTAGAAATGAACAATGTTTGATGCAGTGACAGTAAAGTTAAAGAAAATTATACATTCTGACAATGACGGCACAAGGATCTGTGCAAGTTTGTAAATTGTAATCTCAGTCAAGATTATCAAAGACAGTAACAGCATTTAGTTCTAGTGTTTTTCATGCTTCATAAGAAAATGTGAACGTTTATTAAATCCATGGTCAGTCGTCATCACTAGCATTTTTCTCACTGAATTGAGTTTATTGCCTCGTCTTGCGTGATTTTGACTGTTAATGTTCACCTTCAATGATATTACTTTTGGTATTCATCAAAGATATTAATATAAATTCTTAATATAAATGAACACAAGCCTCTAACAAACCTTGGCTCAAGTTGTTACAATGAAAATCAAATGTATAGAATAATAACACTAAAAGTAAAAAAGTCAGGACGAACTTGTTTAATGAATAGCAATGGTCAGGAGATATATTCAAGAACCTGATGGAGAAACTATGAATTCAAAGGATATAAATCTATTCACATATAGTTCCCAAAAAAATCCGTTGGAATGTTTCCCACTAATGAAAAATTGATTCTTAACCTAAGTAGAGAACCACTGCTGTAGATTTTGTCTTCTATAAAACAAAAGTCAAGAATGACGTCTGCTTAAAAGCTACACTCTCACCTCACAGTGCACTTCCTGTTTTATTCCAACAGTTACATCTGAAATGTTGGCTTCAACTGTTCTTGTTGTCTGGGTAATAAACATAAAGAAACTCAATACTGACATCATTCTTATAACAAGCAAGATAGGGACACTTGACAGTAAAACTACAGAACTTATATCTTTTAATTTTATTTCAACAGTATTGTGAGCACTCAATATTTTGTTTTTACTTTAGTCCAACTGAATCATTCCCATACCTGTCAACCTGTATGAATTTTTTGTACAATGTACAGATATTTGATACTTTTAGCAGTGTACGGCCGTACAGACTCGTCGTACGGATTTTTCTCCTCCCCCCTCCCCCCTAAATTTTTTTGTAAATTTTAAATTCTAAAAATATTTTCCAACCCAAATTTTTTAAAATTTTAAATCAGAAAATATTTTCTAGCCCAGGTTTTTTTTAAACCAATTTATTTTATTTTTAATTCCGGGAATCTCGGCATCCGTTTTTAAACTGAGGTCTCTCCCAGCAACCAATCAAATCCTTTTATACCCAACAATTCGGCAAAAACTTTGAATTCGGCCTCAAACGCTTTCCGTTTTCAGCGTGACATGACGTATTTTTAAAGTTACCTGTTATCAACGACCACGCTTTCTTGCCACCACCCTTCGACGCCATTTTGTTTAAAACAGCTAAGTACTTATAACTTGGTTAAATATTGCTGTTGTTTTGCTTTGTTGCAATTTAATCGCTGTCTTAATCTTTCCAGTTACATCTTGCCCTTCAATATATTTCCGATAAATTGTCATAATATTATGTGTAGGCCCTACATAACTAGAAAAAAAAGTTTGTTTGCGTTGAGTAGGCCTACTTTATTTCAGCGCTCGAGATTCGCTGCTTTATTTTTTAATAAAGTGGCAATCTGTTATCACTGGACTAGGCTACCAACTCTTAAATAATAATTTTGTAAATTTTTGGTGGTACGTTTTTTCTTCCTAGATTTGATATTCTGTTCATAATTTTTGTTTGTGCAGTTAGCCGTTTGCTTTGTTCGTTTTTTTTTTTAATCATTCTCTACTGCATGTCGTCTGATGTGTGTGTGCCTCTACTGACAGATAGTGGTCAGAAAAAGAGCTTTTGTAGCTATTGGCTGGAAGTTGTTGACTAGAAAACTAGTACTGGTGCCATCCGCTTCCCTAATTTGAAAGTCATCATTCAGCGACTGCTGATACTCCCTCACAGCAATGCTGACTGCGAAAGATCATTTTTAATGATGAAAAAAATCCACACAGACTGCAGGAGGTCCATGAATGCAGACATACTCACTTCTATTTTACAGTGTAAGATTAACATTGATACATGCTGTGCAGACTTTAAGCCCACAAATGCAATTCTGCAAAGTGCTAAAAGTGCATGTGTTGATTATAATACAAAACACTGTACATCGAAAGAATAGTGTACCTCATGATCACTAAGTTTTTTATATGTAAAGAACAGCATGAGACTATTAGCATGTTTTATATCACAATAATTTAAATGCTAATAGATTTGTATATGTCACTTCTCAATTTAAAACTGTATTGCGTATAATTTATTAATATATTTTTTGTGTAAGGATTTTTGGGTGTTTGTAAAGATTTTTTTGGTCCGGCGTACAGATTTCTGTCTCAGGAGGTTGACAGGTATGCATTCCTCCACTACCCTTAGCTCCCCAAGAAGCATAGGCCTTCAACAAACACTTGCCAAGTCCTCCTGTCACATGCCATCATCTCAAGTTCTTTCCACATTCTCCTCATTTTCACCTCTGTCTCCAGCTCTCTTCTCCATGTGCTTCTTGGTCTACCTCTGCTTCTCTTGTCCTGGGGGTTCCAGCATAAGGGCTGCCTTGTACTATCAACAGTTTTCTACAGTGTGTGTCCTATCCGTTGCCATCATCTTCTTCTCATCTCTTGTTCCACTGACACTTGTCTGGTTAGCGCTGAATGACTTCCCATTAAAACTATTTGCCACTGGCTTTAAAGTAAAGGCAGTATATCTTAACAGTTTACACATTACATAAGAATAATAGTAACAGTTAACATTCAGCAGCAATATGGTTTAAATTTTATCAGCTGTACACACTTTTGAGTCTATTAAGATAATTCTGTGAGTTTAAAAATTAATAACTGAATCTCATTCCTTTTATGCTTATAGTTAGATGGAAGGAAACAGTTTTCTAATGGTCTGGTGTTGCTAGTAGCAACCAGTAAGGCATGTACATAAGTTACCTTGTTTAGAACAAACATAAAAAAACAAAAACAAAAACTTAGCTATCAATGATTGTTAAGTATGAAATGGTTTGACCAGATTTGGTTTGGTTTTAAGGACTATCTTCACTGCACACAGACAACTCCATCAGTGTTCTCATCTCCTCCCTAAGATCACACAAGGAGGACCTCAGCACAATCCCAATGTGTGTATATAGGAATCACTTACTTAGTCATTCCTCTTCTACCGTGAGGTGTAGGGGTTTATATAGGAATCACTTACTTAGTCATTCCTCTTCTACCGTGAGGTGTAGGGGTTTATATAGGAATCACACATTTTATAAATATTATTTGTGGTGAGTAGGTTTCTAATTTTTTAAATTGTGAAAGGGCAGAAACCTTATGGCCTACTCTTTACGATTTCCAACTACCGTGGGATTTTAAGTGTGCACAACCTGCACATGGGACCTCCTATGTTTTTTTCCTTAACAGAGAAGGTTAGGCATCTGAACTCACTACCTACGAGACTGGAAGAGTATGACATCATTAGGACAACTGGTTCTAAACAAATTTTCCATAAATTATATTCCCTCTACTGGGAATTGAACCTGGTACCTTTAGAATTTGAGGCAGATGTCATATATCTTAGCCACCCCAAACCCATCAATTACCAGATTTCTTTCAGTTTAGCTCATCATTAATGTATTAAGATTTTGATAAAGAAATAAATGGAAAACTCACTGCAAAATCTGTACTTATTTCCCATTTAAATTTCTGATCCAGGAATATAAACTTCTTGTCCATTTTTCATGTAATCTGGAGAAAAAAAAAACATTCGTTATTTGTGAATACATTCAGTTAGATTGTGTGCTAAGATACTGCTGTCACAAGAAACACTATTGAGGTTAGGTATAGCATGATATATGTAAAAGCGAAGGTATGTAGTTGGGCCAATTTTTGATTGCCTTGTGGGCGAAGGTGGTGGGGGGTGCCGGTTAGTTCTGGGAGAAGGGGGGTGGGGGTTTAGGGGGGGGAGGGCAGTGATGGTGTCGGTATTGGTGCAGAATGAAGCAGGGGACTGGGGTTAGGTCTATGTCTGCATTTTCGTTTCTTGACAGCATTTTTGTGGGGAGGGTGCCTATAATGGTTTGGGGGTGGTGGTGGCAGTACTGGTGTAGAGATATTAGGTTTAAGTCTGTATTTTCCTGGAAACAAATAATTTTAATGTAGAGTGTAGTTATGGGTCATCGGTGGATAAATTATGTCATGTGTCTCAGTGTGGTGTGTTTGCACATAATATAAATTGTCGTAAGTAGTTTTGTAATGAAATTCGAAACTAAAGGCATTATGCCTATATTTCATAACTGTAACCTGTCAGAGGTTGAACTGGATAGGCCTTTTTTTCGTTCAATTTGATCGGATTTTGGTTAGTGTTGATAGTGGGTATTTTACAATGTGTCGAAGCGATACTGCTCCTTGTCCATCTAAATATCGTTCGGGCAAAATGGTGGACCTTTTTCTACTATTATTCCCAGCTATCCTCACGAGTGCCTGAAACATACCTTGATGTTCTTCAAATATGATCATAAATATTGACAGTTTTTCGTTACTTACGTACGGAATCGATCGCAGTTCTAGCGAACCGGAAATGTAACACCAAAGGTCACATGTTATCAGTGGCGGATCTACATTTTGGCAGCCCCAAAGCTTGAACTGTTAGAGGGGCCCCTTTTATTAAATAAAAAACAAACAAATATTTATGAGGATGGGAAAGAAGTGTATTATAGAGATAAATGGACTTGGGGGATCTGAAGTTCAAGCTTTGTAGTAGATCCACAACAACACACACATAAAAACTGAAGACAAATGAATGAATTTCCAAAAAAGAAACAACTCTGCTGGGAGTTGAATGCAGAACATTTGCTTTGAAGGCATATGTTCTGATCACTAAACCACTATCCACCTTGGTATATCCGATTTTTTAAATCTTAACTAGTTTATTGATTGCCTCCATCATTCAGAATTAGTTCGTTGAAGACAAGCCAAGAAAATTATAAGATAAGAAAATTAGCAATGAGGAAAATATACAATATTTTAATACATATGTTAAAAAACAAGGCTGACAAGGTGTATCAGTAGAGATCTGTGCTCAGAAGGAAAAGTAAAACTTACCAGAACATACTACATGAAGCACATTTTACAAAATACTCTTATTTCTGTTTTTTCTAGCAACATATTCACTTACAGTTTTGTCATATGAGAACTTCCTTGCAATGTCATTTTCTAGAGACAATATGCATAAAGATTTTAAGCGCTCTTCAGTGATGGTAGACTGAATTTTTTTTATTTTTGGTTATAAAGGATAGCTTTGAAAAATTCCTTTCTGCTTCACAGCTCGTGATGGGCATTATCAAATACAGCTTGTGTGCAGTAGTAATATTGGGGAACACTTCAATTAGCTGTTGCTCACAAACAGGCTGAAGAACTTCTGTGCATTGCATTTTAGATGGCGTGTTTGCTTCTGTGTTCTGGGATTTCCTAAGTTGCAAATATTCTGTGAACTGATAACACTCGTTTACTAATTTGTGGTCAGTATCATCTTTGTAATATGATATTATAAGTTTAATACTGTCCTCATCAATTTCAGAATTGTTCACCAACTCTGAGAGGAACATGAACCTTTTTGCAATTTGCTCATATGGGTCAATCCTCTTGCGTAACTGGATTATCAAGCAGTCATAGTTGAAATAGAACTTCTATCCTAAATTTGTCAGCTCCTCTAAAAGAAGCAATACCACTTGTTACATCTGAAAATGTCCTTGTAACAATGCGTTTGGAAGCATCAGAATAACTTGAAGTGATATCTTCACATTATAGCGAATATTTGACACTCAGAACAGAAGTAAAGAACAAAGTGCTAGCAGCAAAACAGAAGTCCTGGGAAGAATTTGGAGAAAAGCTAGAAAAAGATGCACAAGAAAACCAGAAATTGTTCTATAAGACCCTAAAGAACATGAGGAAAGAAAAACAATGCCCTCTCAAATTTATAAAGGACAAGCAAGGCAAATTGCTTACTGCCCCGAAGGAAGTAATGGAAAGATGGAAAGAATATTTCTCAGAACTCCTTGATGGTGAGCAAGGTCAAACATCAGAAATGATAACCACTAGCACAGAAGAGGAAACCAATTGTGATGAAGATGACATAAAGATGGAAGAACTGAAGGCAGCACTGGAGAAAATCAAGATGGGCAAAGCAGCAGGGCATGATGGTATAACACCAGAAATGGTTAAGTACATGGGAGCATCAGGCGACCTGTTACTCTTAAGGGTCCTACAGGCAGTATGGTGCAACAAGACCATACCACAGGATTGGGAGATCGCCATCATAACACCAATTTTCAAAAAGGGTGACAATCGACAGTGTGGAAACCATAGAGGCATATCCCTTCTCAGTGTCCCTGGAAAAATCTACTCTAGAATCCTAGAGCAGAGACTCCGACGCCTAGCTGAGCCACAATTGGATGAGGTCCAGTGCGGACTCCGAGCAAACCGAAGTACTCAAGACCTAATCTTCACACTCAGACAGCTGAGTGAAAAGGCCCTTGAGTATAAGAGTGAGATCCATCTTTGTTTCATAGATCTGGAAAAGGCGTTTGACAGGGTCCCTTGGAGCAAACTTTGGGACTGTTTGGCAAGGAAGAATATTCCAGCACCTCTGATTCATGCTATACAGAGCTTCTACAAGTCTTGCAGAAATTATGTGAGGACAGCAAACCATAAGTCAGAAGAGTTCAGGACCACCACTGGTGTAAGACAAGGTGATATCCTATCCCCTTACCTCTTCATACTCCTTATGGACGATGTCATCAAGGCATGTAAGGAGAGAACAAGAAAGTATTCAGTGGGGTATTGGAAGATGAGACAGGTCTATATTTCAGAGCTGGCATTTGCTGATGATGTTGCCCTGATTGCTAAATCAGAGGCACATCTCCAATCCAACCTGCAAGTCTGGAAGGAAGAGCTGGAGAAGAGAGGGATGGTCATAAGCAGCTCTAAAACAAAATCCATGGTGATATCACGAGAAGAAAGAAGACATCAGATTAAGCTGGGAGAACAGGTCCTGGAGCAGGTCAACCACTTTAAATACCTCGGAGCTATTATAGACCGAAAGGGAGGCATCAAAGAAGAGTTGGCCACTCGGAAAGCAGCAGCTGGGAGACTTTTTCAGGCCATAAATCGAGGATTCCTCAGCAAGAGAGAGGTTGGTAAGAAAACGAAGATGGCTGTATACCGCTCCACATATGTCCCAGTCTTGACATATGGATGCGAGTCATGGGCAATGACTACAACCCATAAAAGCCAGATCCAAACCTCAGAAATGAGGTATCTGAGGAAGGTGGTTGAAGTAACAAGAAAAGACATGGTACGCAACCAGACGATACGTCAAGGCCTAAAATGCCACCCCTACAGACCCAAGTAGAACAGTCCCAACTAAGATGGTTTGGCCATGTCTGCAGAATGGGAGAAGATCGGCTACCACGACAAGCATGGGAAACAAAGAGCCAAGGATCCAGACCCCGAGGACGACCCAGAGTCCGCTGGGAGAACAACATTAGACAATCTTTGAAGGACCGAGGACTAGAATGGAACCAGGCCAGGAGGAAGACAGCCGATAGAATAGTCTGGCGCTCTCTCTTCCAAACCTCTACACCTCACGGTAGAAGGGGAACGACTAAGTAAGTAAGTAAGATATCTTCACACAAAACTTTTGCTCCTGATTCATAGTGTGTAATCCTATCGGCTGAATTTTCTCTGAGTTCTTTAACAAGCGAAAGTAATGATGAAAGGAGAAGATAACCTTCATATACATCAAAACCAGGGGTTTGGAGTTTCTTACTTGTTTTGTTGAAATGCTCCAGCACTTCTTCCCAAACGACTGTTAAAATAGCATATTCCAGCTGTGCCAACTTGTTGTATAAATTCTTTGCATCTCGTTTACATTCAGGCTTTTCTTCTGAGTCTTCAAAAATATGTTTGAGAGTTTGTAAAATACCCATATATCCATTTTTAATTGCCCGGACTACTTCAAAGTGTGCAGACCATCTAGTTACACTTAAGCTCTTTAGAGAAAAATGTAGATTGCTCTGTGTGTTTAAAATCCCATATCTTCACGGAGATCCAGAAAAGAAAACATACAGCTCCTGCAAAATGCCAAAATAGTCAACAACTTCAGGTACAGTAAACACTGCCTTTTCTCCAACAAGGTTAAGTGAATGGGCTGCACATGGTGCATAGTCTATGTACCTGTTAATGCTTTTAAAGAGTGCCTGCAGCCCTTTCTCTGAGCCCTTCATGTTAGATGCATTATCGTAGGACTGAGCACGGATATTTTCAAGTGAAAGCTTATGTTCATCCAGGACTTTTTGTATTTTGTTGAAGAAGGTCGTGGACGAATGGTTTTCTGTCGGTAAAAATGTAAAAAATCTCTCACAGGGTTTTCCATTATAGCAGTATCGAACCACAATCACCAGCTGGCCAACATGTGTCAGGTCAGGCGTAGAGTCAACAAAAATAGAGTAGTATTTGGTGTCTAGGTTGTTGATTTGATTCACAATTTCATCTTTGTCGTAGATTTTTGATAGGAGAATTAAGACTTGGGTTGGTCCCTTCTGAATAGATTAGATTAAGTGATAGTCACAGTGAGAAGTAGTAATAGCAATAGATTTCCTCGAGTGAGATGGTAGAAATGTGATAGAGGCTGTCTCTGAAATCAAGAAAATCTTCTCTCTTTCACCTATCTTCTACGACAGATTTAGATTGAGTCAGACAGTCTACACACATATATATGAAATATATATATATATATATATATCCACTCACATACATACGCACATAAGACGACAGTTAGACGTACAGACGTGGGAAAAACTATGACAGTGATTATATGAATAGTTTGGGAAAACGAACTGACCGGCACGCTGGAATAAATTTTATGAAGAGTTTATTTATCAAGACTAAACTTCTCTCACAACATATCAAATCACATCAAGCATATACAAAAAAATCATAAACAAAAACCAAGAAATGCTACAAGAATGATAGACCCGTTGGTATGATCCTTCCCTCGATGGATAGCCCACAGTCCCGTTAGAAGAAAGTGATAGCCCAAAGAGTCACAGATACATATGATTTAGTCTAAAATTCTTCCCCCTTTAAGGTATGAACAGACTGGATACTCTGATCTAGTATAAGGGAATATATAGATATATAGTTAGCAATACCTTGCATAAAGAAATGTTATGCCAGCAAAAAATGAATGGGTGTCAAAATACCACCATAAAGGGATCGCTCAGTCCTGCATTCACTCTATTCATTCAACTGTGCTCAGGTGCATTTTTCAACAACAACAAAAATATTTTTAAGACTTGCCCATACAGAATCTTCAATGGTAATCTTGGCCAAGAAAACTCCAGGTCCAAAAAGACGGGTTGAATTCACTACTTCCGGGACCGTTCTCTTGGGAATACTATTGTTTTGGATGTCTGTTTAAGTCACATAAAATTGTCCAGGCACGAGCGTTTATAGCTAGCACAGTGTCAACATCTTAGATTTCAAACGAATGAGGAATGTCAATATAGGAATTTAGTTGGTAACACCACCACTTGTCAACAGTGTCGGGAAATTTACTGATTGAAATATGTTACTTGCCACCAAGGCGGAAAAATGACTAGAGTTTTCTCAGGAAGAATCAAATCAGGCTCGATGACCCGTTACTTCTTTAACCTCTTAAAGTTCTTGTAAAAGTTATACATCAAATCTTTAAGGTAAGAATGTTTGTTGTTTTCTTCACAGATTTATCTCTTTTACTCAAACGCTGGCAAAGTTTGGGTACCACAGTTTCACTATATAAAATGGAAAGAACACATATCAAATAATTATTCATACTATAACTGATAATTTAAACTGCAAGCGTAGCTTTTCTTATCATTTAAATTTTCCCGTGAAGTAAGTTATATTTAAAAATCATCTATCCTCATGAATTAGGAATACGTGCGTATTCCGTCAACACTCATGAGGCTTCTAGCATTATAAGTTAGTTTAGAAAGTTTATTGTCGTTTGATTATTTTAGCAGTTAAATTAAATTCATTATCGCTACATTGTTGTTTAAGCTAGAAATTATAATTTATTCTGTTTTCCACTGAAACTCGTCACTATAAAATAATACAGACTATATAAATTAAGCGCTCTGCACCAAATCTAACTAGAGAAATAAAATAAGCGATTTAACACTTTAAACACTTCATAAAATACTAGAATATAATATATGATATTTTACCTCCAAACAGAATTACAGTTTCACAACGACTAAGATAATTCACTAGAGAGGTATTTAGAAGCTCGGCAAAATTTGACGAGAAACTAATGACTTCGCTATACAAGCTTCATTCACTAGCATGAGTGATTCTGTCTACTGCAAGTTGGAGAATGAAAAGAAAGTTTCAAACTCTGGTTAATATCTATTTCCAGACAAAGAGGTAAACGTTTAATTTCGCAAAACATAGTACTCTCCCCTTTCCCGTCTTTCACGCTTACGTTTAACACCTAAACGCATGCCGTAACTGCCACTTTGCGTCTCTGACACCTCCGTCTAAGAAACGGCCAAAGCGCTACGTGTCAGATGCAAATGCAGACCACCAGTCTGCACTGCAGGGGCAGTTTTTGCACCTACCCCGAGAAACTCATCCTGAGAACCATAACTGACACTCTGGCCGTGGAGCGTGAGTGTCATATCACCTGACACTGAGAATCTACCTTGGAAACTACATGTCAGATGCAAATTACCAGACAAATGTCTCCTCCTCATGTCTGACGGAGTGAATTCTCACACTTCAGGGACAGAAACTTAGCCAAAACTGTAGACAGCTGTCTGCTCCCCTGTCTGACGGAATGCATTCTAACACTCTGCGTCTCGGGTAGCGCTGACACGTTACGTCATAACTGCGTTCTCAGTTTAATCAGCAATGAAATGCGTTTCTAAATGAGAAACAAAACTGGCGAAAGTGAGAATGGGAAAAAATAATATATTTTTCGCAAACGAATGGATGCGAAAAATACAGGAAAAGGGTAAAGAGTGATAATAAAAATAGACGATACGGGTGACAGAAAAAGAAGAAGATATAGGCAATTTACGACCAATAAACTCTCTGTGACAATCTTGCACATGTTTTCCCATAATTTCTATCAATTCTTCATACACGGTTTACGATAGGTAAGTAGCATTTACTTTTTCATTTTTACATTTCTCGAGATGTTCATGTAAAAATGGGTCGAATTCTGCAATAAGTTCAATGGCCCCCATGAAGTTTCCATTATTTGGTGAGCCCCACTTCTCCTCATGACCTCTAAATGCCAAAATTCTTTTACTTAAAAACTTTATAACAGCTACAACTCTTTTCAGTACTTCAAAATAGTACTGTATAGTTTTTATCATCTGTTTTTCAAGTTGCTGATCCACAGTATTTTTATTTGACTTTCTTGTTATCCACCAAAATATCGCCCTCTTATGTTCCATGCTGTCTTCATGATTCTCCAGAGTTCTGAGTACATTCATCCAGACAGAAAACACACATTTGTAAGTGATGTTTGGCATTTAGAAAAGAGTTTGCAAACAAAACGGTATATACAGTACATACTGCCTTTGCTCTTTGAGTAAACTAACCTTGATCTCATCACAGCATGGCCCTTTTTCAATCTTTTTTCAAAATATTAGTACTCTCCACATGTAAGCCTACATTGCCGTTTGCTGGAGAGCTTGAGTGCCCCAATAATCCCGGGAGCTATGCCGGCGGGAGTTTTACTTCTGGCAGAGTCACCCAAGCCGGACAGATCCTTGTTGAGGAGTCAGACTAAATGGGCTGAGGAGTAGGTGGAACCCTATAGGTGTAGATGCAGAACCCACCGGCGAGTGGTACATGCTCGGGTCTGCACCAATCCACTCCCACTTCATGGGTTAAATGCTTTCTTGCTTCATTCTTCACTGTTTGGCCTCTAAGGACATAACAGTTGAGGCAAACATCGCCTGCAAAGCTATCTCTGCAAAATACTTGAAAACTTTATTAAACTGTTCAGCCAAATATAGCTGGATCAAAACAACAGAAAGTCGTAACCTCGACAAAGATGGAAGAAATATATGGAGGCTCGCCAAAGCCTTAAATGATGAGCAAAGCAAAAAAAAAAGGAAGTAGCCCCACAACAAAATGAGAAAATACTCACAAAGAAGAAGCAGCAAATGCTGGGATGCTGCCATATTGTACATAAGACATCTCTTGGCAGAGTGGATAAGGTAGGTGCCCCATGCTGGGATGCTGCCATATTGTACATAAGACATCTCTTGGCAGAGTGGATAAGGTAGAGGCCTGTAGTGAAATCTGTGAGACAATCGCTAATTTCAGTAAGATTTTAGTCATATGCTAATAAATAACCCAGCCCGTATGTGTCTGACTATAAGCGTCTCACACGCCAGCCTCGCGCTGAATTTTGTGCCATGGTAACGCTTAGAAACGATCCCGCCGTATAAACCCACTCGCTTTCCTTGTGACGTACAATAAACATTTTTAACATTTTGCCCCATCTGATAGAGACTGCGGCAAGACTTATAATTAACGATCTTCCAGAAATGTGCCGCCAAATTACTGTCTGAATTAACGTAATACTTTAACTTTAACGCCTTTAATTGTAGTGATTCGGACATTTTTTGGTAGTGTAACACGAGACAACAGTAATAATTAACGCCAATTCTAACACCCGCCGCACAAAACCCCGCTTCGCTTGACACGCTATGGTATTGGCCCGATGATATATACACACAGACAGTTTAAATTCTCGCCGAGTAATGTATATCTGACGTCACTCAAACAAGTTAGTTATTTGAATAAAAATGCGAGAGAGAGATGGGGGGGGGGGGGGGGGGGTGGCCGACTTGTGTAAAAGTTATATTTGACGATTGACAATGACAAAACGGAAAATCTACACCATAATGAAACTGACCATAAAAATCATATATTATTATAGCTTAGTCTCTCCTGAGCCCAAATATGTTTTAAAAAAATATGGTAGTCCAATTATTAGCCAAGTTATTGAGATAATACTAGCTGTCTAAGAACACTAGAACGGACAGACTGTGGTTCCTGCTTGATTTTTTCATAACGTTAGGGGGGACGCAAGCTTAGAAAGAGGCATTGGAGTAAATTCAAATCCGATTGGGTAATAAGAGTATAGGAGTAAAAGGGGAGCGGTAGGAAAATGTTAACCAAAACTAAATATCTTTTTGTATAGGCATAACTAACGCAGACTGACTAATCGACTACCAAACACAGAGTTTGTTTGGAATTTTGTTTTGTTTTTCAAAAACTACATTTGAATTCTGGTAGTCGCAAGCTTTCCATTGGCCAGTACTAATAGATATTAGCAAAAAGCTTTCAATGCTCATCGCCAGTTGACAAAAACTTTTTCTATCAAATACGCTGAGATCAGCTGTGTTAATTTGTAAAATAAATAATTAATTCGCAGTCTGGACAGGGCAGAGAAAAACTGAGGCCATTCTTTGCAAGTCAGCGTTATTTGTTACATATTTCTTTGAAATTGTGGTAAGAATGCTTTATGTATTAATATGTTTATTACAACTGCCAAAGTTAGATACTGCTATTGGGAAAAGTGAAGGACATGCCGGGAGCAGACATTATTGAGTCCTCACATTGAACTGTATTTAACTGTTGTATATTGTCATGATTTTGTTTTAATATTATTGTATTAGAATATGTTAGTAAGCCTCCGTGTTCCATGAACACTGTTCCACATGCCTGGAGCGTTTATAATTTAAAAAAGAAGAGCAAATCATACAAAAGGAGATGTGGTTACTCCACGTTATTGTATTGAGGAAAACTATGTAAAAGTACAGTGGCGTATCTGCCATAGGGACCTGAGGTGTGAGTCATATAAAATTAGGGGCGAGTGCACTTGTATGCACCCGAGGCTGACCCCATTCCACCGTATGTAAATAATAATAATAAAGTGTGATCAGATATAAAAAGGCCAGGGTGTCTTTTCATTGCAGAGGTTTTATTTCCTGTTACCAGCCGGTGACAGGAAACCTGATGAGTGAGTGTAACGCCAACAAGTCTCCGGTAAAACGTTTACGCTGTCAGCAGATAGCTGGAGGAGCTTGTGTGTGCTGATATATCTAAATTTTCTGCAACGACATACTGAATTATTCTTCTACAAAGAATCCCAGGTGATGTGTTAACATCTGGGTATATCTGACACTTCAATTATAATAAACTTTGGTATTTCCAATCATACCCAGGATTTTATGGGGGGTGATAAAACTACAGCCTCTCCTAACAAATGACAAACACTATTAGATAATAAAGTTGTAATCTGTGAATACACCAACAGGCGAGATAGAGTGTCATTATACTTATTGGACAAAGTGTCCACACATTTTAGTTAATCCTTTTATGTAAACTATCTTTTCCTCATTTTCAAAGACCTGTCCAAAAGAGATGGCGGGACAGGCAGATTAAATTGTAAAAAGAAAATATTCAATTTTAAAGAGAAAACTTTAACCACTGCCTTATTTATTTATAGTGAGTTAAAGAGTATTGTGTTGATATACCATCATTTTCATTTCTCCCCTAGACACTAGGTACATCATACACCAGACACTAGAGCCAAAATAGTGACCGTGTGAGATCTAGGGAGGTAGCGTTAGGTTCCCTGCAAATACATTATCATCTATTATGGTCAGGGGCCTACATGTGCTTGACCTCACAAGGTTAACACAGACACAGATTTCTTTCATTTTAGGTATAACATCATAACCTCCCCAGCAAATTAAACTTGCTACAGGGCCCAATGTATTGCTTTGCCCAGGGCCTACAATGCTGTTACGACGGCCCTGTATTGAATTACACAATATTATTAATATTATTTTTTTTTAAACTCCTTCTCATACAGTAGACCCAACATTTTTAAGCAATGTAGACTAAAGTCGCCTTTGGGGCCCCTCCGGGATTAGAGGCCCTGAAGCTTAAGCTTCATTAGTTTCATAGTAGATCCGCCACTGCTACCAAGGCTCATGTACAACAATTAAGAAAAGATTATTACAGACCATGGGTCGATATTGAAAAACGTAACGCAGAGAAAAAAATAATAAACCGAGGCGGAGAGCTACACTGGTATCAACACCTGAGGTTGATAATGAAGAAACGGATCAAGAAAACGAGTTGAAAATATTGAGTCAATCTGATGATAATGCTGATAAAACAAGGGATTTAACTATACTACTCGTCAAAAGTCAAGGGCCACTTAGAAAAACCTTGGTTAAAGCCATAAAACAAATCTGATATAAACGTAATTGGTATCAGTCAAAACGGCATTTATTGAATACCAAATTGACATGTCACGTAAAGAAATGGAAACACACATTCAAACGCAATGAAGCTGTGAAATGTGTCACCCACCTTTTCAAAAGTCACACAATAGATATTGGATAAATAGACATTTCAAAATCGGGTATGACCACCGTTTGCAGCAAGGCATTCAAGACTGCGTAGACGCATCGAGTCCACAAGGGTCCGAGGAGTATCCTGAGGAACAGCTTGTCATTCCTGAAGCAGAAATGCAGTCAGCTGTGCAACATCCATTGGCAGGGGGTGATTTGTTGACAATCTTCGACCAAGGACATCCCAGAGGTGCTCAATCGGAGAAAGGTCAGGTGAATGAGCTGTCCACGCCATCCTGATGATCCCATGTTGCTGAATAAACTCATTCACCACACGAGCTTGATGGGGTCGAGCGTTATCATCTTGGAGGATGGCATTACCACTTATGACCTCAAGAGCAGACTGAACAATTGGTCTCAAAATTTCGTTCTGGTATCTTTGGCCGGTCAAGTTGCCTTGGATGATGTAGAGTGGGGTCCTGCTGTGTCTGTAGAAGCCTCCGCAGACTGTAGCAAAGTTTGATTTTGCTGGGGAGGTTATGATGGTATCCTAAAAGAGTGAAATCAGTGTCTGCATTAACCGTTTGAGGTCAAGCACATGTAGGCCCCTGACTCTAAAAGATGATGATGAAATATATGCATGGAGCCTAACGCTACCTCCCTAGATCTCACACGGTCACTATTTTGGCTCTAGTGTCTGGTGTATGATGTACCTAGTGTCTAGGGGAGAAATGAAATGATGGTACACAACACAAGAACACTTTAAGTTTCTATGAGGAAGTGAATAAAGAGACTCACTGTGAGAAATAATCTCTTCTTGTAACAAATAATCAATCTCCTCTTTCAAAGCTTTTTCCTTAGCGAAAGAAATAGAATAGGGCCTCATACAGATAGGTGCTGGGTCTAGTAGTTTCATATCATATTCCAACAAATTTGTGTGCCCCGGTTTATCCGTTAACACATCTGTATGTTTCTCAAGGACCTGTTGAACCTTCTCCTTCTGTCCTTTTGTCAGGTGATTACTGATCTTCACCTGTGCAAACGTTTCACTGGTTTTCAGTGGATATTCAAATGAGGAGAGAGGGTCATTTTTCATTTCGGTTGCGATAGACAAGGCCAATAGGTGTGTTCCTTCCTGGATTTGTCTGTCCAGATATTTCTTCAAAAGGTTCACATGATAGACTTTTTCCTTTCCCTTTTTGTCTATCTTATAATTTGTTCTGGATACTTTTTCCAAAACTGTATATGGCCCTTGCCATCCGATCTGAAGTTTATTGTTGCTGCCTGGCAATAGAAGAAGCACCTTCTCCCCTACAGCAAGTTCCCTATCCTTAGCTTTCTTATTATAATAAGCAGCATGCTTTTTCCTGGCTTGTCTCAAATTATCATTTGCCAGTTTCCAACTAGTTTTTAAACGAGTGGTCAGTTCGTTCACATATTGATAAGATGAGGTAACAATCTCCTCTGCCTTCTCATCTGTCCAGGTCCTTAACAAATTACATATGGGCTTTTAATGTTTCATACTTATTTTTCATGGCACCCGTCAGGTCCTTTACATTAGAAGCCTTGTTTTGCGGACGTTTCTTCATTGTGTCATCACACAGGAATCTACCACTACCGATTCTTTTCCTGGGGTTTTCTCCCCTCTTTAAGTTCATTGTGAGAGGAGATCTCTCTCTCTTTTCGTTTCCTCCAGTTTATATAATTCTGACCGAGGGATTGTCAGCTTAGTCTGGGGTAAAACTACTCGTCGCATAGTGGCCATTCTAATACATTCAAATGAAGAATGTGTGTGAAAAGGGGGCTCCCATTCCGCGTTGTCTACTGTATTACAATTATTTTTATTTCCAGGCCTAAGTTTGCCCCGTGGCGTGTCTAGGTCCTGATCAATTTTCCCACTTTTGGGTGTTCCCTCATGAAATACGCCACATGCTTCTACAAAATTCTCAACGATGACCATCATATCTGGCCAATAATATTTTTGAGCTACTTTTTGGCAAATGGTACCTACTTTCTCGTGGTCCCCATCTTTTCCAACATGTAAACTCCGTATTACGTCTGCCCTATACATTTTAGGAAGAACCAGCTGTCCATGACCAGCTGAACCAGTGCCGGCCTTCCTATATAACAATTTATTCTTTATGTAAAATTCTCCTTGTATATGGCAGTTACGCTATTTTTGAAAGCACGGCTTCAGTGACCTATCTTGAGCCTGTGCCTTCCTCATCTCCTCTGGATGAGTATTTATAGGTTCATCTTCTTCCTTTCTAGATTGTGATCGGGTCTGGACTGCTGCCAAGACCACAGGTCTCTTGGGATTCCCCAAGTAGACATAACGACACCCCAATATCAGAGGGTAGATGGGTGCGTCTATTACTGCTACTCTGATTATCACTTCCACATAGCGAGTTTTCACTGTTATCCTTGCAATGGGAAATTTCATGAGTGGTAGGTCCTTGGTCGCCCCTTTTATCTCCACTGTTTCTGTGGTATACTGATCTGGGTTCACCAAGTGTGCGCTCACGACAGCATCAAAATCTAGACCTGTATCATAGAGACACCTAATGGTGACATCATTGCATACAACATCCTCACAAACTGGGGGTGATAAGGTTCCTGCTGTCCAGCAGGTTTGTCCTTTACTTCCTGGTTCCTCTTCTCATAGCAGCACATCCAGAAGGTTTACTTTTACAGAATTCGGTGTTATGGTTGTCCTTCCTACAATGTTTACACCACCTCTTTCCTTGGTTAAAAGGTTTTCTTTCATCATTCTTTCTGTCATTGAAATGTGAGGTTTTATTTTTAAAATCATTTCGAGGCCTATCAAAGTTCTGCTTACTTCTGTTATCAAAATTATTATAATTTTGAGGAGCCTTATACTGATCTACTGGTTTCTTCTTGATACCAGCTACCTCTGCCTGGGCTGCCTGATACCTTTCAGCGACATTTATTATCTCACTCAGCCTCTCCGCACCCTGTTCCATGAGAAACTTTCTCATGTCTGGAGCCATGGACTCTCTCATCTGTTCAATGAGTATCATCTCTTTGAGATCTTGGGTTTTCCCCAAAGAAGCCCATTTCTCCATATACGTTTCCAACCGGGCG
Source organism: Oreohelix idahoensis (assembly GCA_024509875.1). Lineage (NCBI taxonomy): Eukaryota > Metazoa > Mollusca > Gastropoda > Stylommatophora > Oreohelicidae > Oreohelix > Oreohelix idahoensis. Next base: position 107,111 of record JAMPIV010004261.1, on the reverse strand, counting down.
GAGAACTGGTGATAGGTCTCACCCGACAGTAGCCTGGCATTCCTAAATTTCTTTCTATAAAACTCTCCGTTCTTTTCGTATCTTAACAGAGGAGCCTGCTTCAACATGTCATAGTTGTCTTGGTCATCCCTGCTCATTTTGGAAAACACTTCATAAGCTGTTCCCCGAAGACCCTGAGACAACTTTACACCCCATTTTTCTCTTTCTAACCCATAAGTAGTGGCTAATATTTCGTATCTGCTTAAATACGACTCAATGTCATCATCCTTTTCTACAAAGTAGTCTAAATGGAACCCCATGGCTGATGAGGAGGCCCCTGGCTTGCAGCTGAGTCGGAAGTGGATGGGCTAGTTCCATTTTCAGGAGCATGGCCTTGCAGCTCTAACTCCCTTAGTCGTATCTCATGTTCTCTTTGTAATCTTTTATCTTCCCTTTCCGCCTCCCTCTGTAGACGTTTTTCCTCCTTCTCAGCCTCAAGTTTCTTTGCCTCAGCCTCAAGTTTCTTCTCCTCCAACTGCAGCCTCTTAATCTCAGCCTCCCTATCAGCCTCTAATTTCTTAGTCTCCCTAGCATCTTCTAATTGCATTTTCCTTTCCTCAGCTAACCTATGTTCTTCCCTAGTAATAAATTTATCACATTCTGATGTGACATAGTCAACTAAGATTTGACCCTCCATATTCATTTCTTTGGCAGTCTGAACAGCCGCAGTTCGAAACTTGGCCAGATCTGCCATTCTGATGAATACAAAATGTTCTAACAAAGTTTCTAACTAAGTATAAATTTATTTAATTAATTCTGGATTCTGACACTTTCTTCACTTCCCAAATCTTGGGTAAATATATATATATATATATATATATATATATATATATATATATATATATATATATATATATATATATATATATATATATATATATATATATATATATATATATATATATATATAGGGATTCCCTGGGAAACTATAATGTTGTTTATGCTAAGACCCAGACCCCAATGTATGTAGTACTAGGAGAAATTCAAATGCCGGGACAAGCCTACCAATTTATGTAGCAAAGTTTGATTTTGCTGGGGAGGTTATGATGGTATCCTAAAAGAGTGAAATCAGTGTCTGCATTAACCGTGTGAGGTAAAGCACATGTAGGCCCCTGACTCTAATAGATGATGATAAAATATATGCAGGGAGCCTAACGCTACCTCCCTAGATCTCACACGGTCACTATTTTAGCTCTAGTGTCTGGTGTATGATGTACCTAGTGTCTAGGGGAGAAATGAAATGATGGTACACAACACAAGAACACTTTAAGTTTCTATGAGGAAGTGAATAAACCCAGTGGTTAAGTTTTTCTTTAAATTAAATTTTTTCTGTACAATTTAATCTGCCTGTCCAGTCATATCATTTGGACAGGTCTTTGAACATGAGGACAAGATAGTTTACAGAAAAGATCAACTAAAATTTGTGGGGGCAATTTGCCCACTAACTACAAAGTTAATATATATATATATATATATATATATATATATATATATATATATATATATATATATATATATATATATATATATATATATATATATGTCTTTCCTGTTGGAATTTCCACAGCTTACACTTTATTCATATAAGAGGGAGAGTCACTGTGTATGAGGGGCTGTAATGTCATCATGCCCCACAAACGTCCTGAGTATGACTTGAAATACCAGTGTTATTTAAACGAAAATGTCAGATATACCCAGATGCTTAACACATCACCTGGGATTCCTTGTAGAATGATAATACAGTATGAAGTTGCAGAAATTCTCGATCTTTCAAAATTGCCCAAGCTCCTCCCGTTGTCTTTAGACAGCATAAATGAATGGTCGGAGACTTGATAGCTTTTATTCTCTCTCAGCAGGTTTCATGTTACCAGCTGGCAACAGGAAATAAAACCTCTGCAACAAAAGGACACCCTGGCCTTTTACATCTGATCATTTATTCTTTTATTTAATTTCATACGTGGGTATGGGGTCAGCCTCGCATGCATTACAGGTGCACACGCCCCTAATTTAAATGACTCACACCTTGCTGTGACCACACCTCAGGTCCCTATGGCAGATACGCCACTGTACGTTTACATAGTTTTCCTCCATAAAATAATGTGGAGTAACCACATTTCATTTGATATGATTTTCTCTTCTTTTCTTTTATATATATAAATGCTTCAGGCATGTTTAACAGTGTTCATGGAACACAGAGGCTTACTAACATATTTCTAATGCAATAATATTCAAACATAATCATGACACATACAACAGTTAGATACATTTAATGTGAGGACTCAACAATGTCTGCTCCCGACATGTCCTTTACTTTTCCCCCAATAGCAGTATCTAACTTTGGCAGTGGGATTAAACATATGAATTCATAAAGCATTCTTACCACAATCAAGAAATATAAACAAATGACGCTGACTTGCAAAGAAGTGGCCTCAGTTTCTTCTGCTCCGTCCAGACTGTGAAATACTTATTTAGTTATTTAATTTACTTTTAAAGTTATCACAGCTGTTCTCAGCGTATCTGAATAAAAGTTTTGGTCAACGGGCAATGAATAATGAAAGCCTTTTGCTAATATTTACTAGCACTGGCCAATCGAAAGCTTGCGACTACCAGAATTCAAATGCAGTTATTGAAAAAAACAAAAATTATTTTAAACAACTCTGCGTCTGGTAGTCTATGGGCCAGTCTGCTTTAGTTATGCCCAATACAAAAAGATGTTTTGTTTTTGATTACACTTTTCCTACCGCTCCCCTTTTCCTATTATACTCTTTTTACCCAAGCGAATTTGAATTTACCTCAATGCCTCCCTTCTAAGCTCGCGTCCCCACTAACGTTATAAAAAAAACAAGCAGGAACGACAGTCTGTCTGGTCTAGCGTCCGTAGACATTTAGTATTTTCTCAATAACTTGGCTAATACTTGGACTACCATATTATTTAAAACACATTCTTGCTCAGTGGACTCTAAGCTAAACTACCATATGATTTTTATGGTCAGGTTCATATTGGTTTAGATTTTCAATTTTTGTCATAGTCAATCGTCAAACAAATATTTTACACAAGACCGCCATCTTTCCCTCTCTTTCATCTCGCCAGCATGTATTTTCAAATAACTAACTTGTTTTAGTGACGTCAGAAATACTACTGCGAGGATGAAATAAAAATTTGTCTGCGTGTTTGCCTCTGATGGCTTTGCTCTAGCGTGTATATATGCATGGCAGAATGTGTCAAGCGAAGCGGGTTGTTGATGTGGCGGGTTAAGAATTGGCGTTAAATATTTGTATTGTCTCGTGTAACACTACCAAAAAATGTAAGGATTACTACTGATTACCAGCGTTAAAGTTAACTATTACGTTAATTCAGATAGCAGTTTGGTGGTATACTTCCGCAAAATCGTTAATTGTAAGTCTTGGCTGCAGTGTGTATGCAGCAGATCTGGCAAAATGTTAAAAATGTTAGTCACAAGGAAAGCGAGTAGGTTCAAACGGGGGGATTGGTTCTAAGCCGTTCCAAGGCGCAAAATCGACGCTATGCTGGCGTGTGAATACATCACCGTCAGATACAATAGGGCGGGTATATTTATTATCATTTTATGACTAAAATCTTACTGAAATGAGCGATTATTCTCGCAGATTTTACTACATAGACAATGACAGAACCCCTACCATAACGATCCACCTCTCCAATTGTGTCAAAGTAAATCGCTCTCCTGGTCATCTCCAAACTCGAATCCTGCCATCATTGAATGACACAGTGAAGCGAGATTCATCAGTGAAGAGAACTTGACTCCATTTTGGCCTTGTCCATCGGATGTGCTCGCGACACCAAGCAACACGAGCTCTGCGATGAGCAGGAGTAAGAGGGATTCTGACTGCAGGACGTCGAGCAGCCAGTCCAAATTCATGTAAATGACTGCGAATGGTGGTTTGACTGACATTAACGTTTACAGTTTGTCTCACCTGACATCTTAGAGTGGAACAAGTCACTGTTCGATGACGCAGGGCTGACAACAAGAGATACCGGTCATCATGTCTATTGGTGCATCTAGGGCGACCTGGCCGGGGGCGATCCTCCATACTTCCTGTGGCCTGAAATTTCTCTAAAATTCTTTGGATAGTAGAGTGTGACACTGCAAGCCGTCTAGCAACCTCACGGACAGATAAACCACTTTCAACCCACGCTATAGCCCTCATTCTTTGTAAGGTGTCAAGACGTCTTCTCGGTGGCATGGTTTTTGCAAGTGATGAAACTACCCTAAGTCTGCTGATTGTAAAACAAATTAAGAGTGAACTCTGTTCACGAAAAGTCGCCATTGCACGTGGAATGTCAATCAGCACGATTACTTTACCTGTTTGGTTCTACGGAAGTTTGAAAAAACATTAAAAATGTGAATTTATGGTCAGCAAATCAAAGTGCATGTGATCACCATGGTTGTCGGTGAGTTGTTTTTATGCTTAACGTGCATAGAGGACTGTCAGAGGAAGATATTGCACCCATTTTTACTAAAAACTTCCTTCGTTTAATCATTCTATAAAGTTACGAAGGAAGCAAACAATAATAATAATAAAATATATAAAAAGAGTGACGTATTGCAAAATGACATGCTCCTTATTAGACTAAAATGCGAGTAGCTAAGACGAGCGTCGCCCGAGGGCTGAGCCTTATTGTTATAGGTTAGGTGCATTTGTATTTAACAAGACAAAAGGTTAAAAATGTTGCTACTATATAATTGTTTAGAAAATTTAAATGTTTAATTAAGTATTTGTAGTAAGTTTCCATTTCCAATAGAAAAGAAAATGTTTTACAGTTGCGAGTTAGAATCATAGGGTTTCAATTATTCTTAACACACACACACACACGCACGCACGCACGCACGCACGCACGCACGCACGCACGCACACACACACACACACACACACACACATATATATATAAAGATAAAAATGTTGTCATGGACAACATTTTCCCCTAAAGAACACGGGTGAATATTGTCACAGGAATAGTGACTTAATGCTTCAGCATGACGTAAAATGGGGTTAATTAGGCTGTCAAATAAAAGATACTCTCAAAGCTACATGCCGAGAGAAAGTAGTAAAAAGCTCTACGTCATAGAGACAGTGACGTAAAAAGATTTTAACAGACTAGGCAACAAGAGAATCTAGTGACAAGATGGGCAGACAAATGATAAGAAAACACCAACAACTTGGGCTGAATTAATCTACATAGGATTTCTAAAATATAAATTCATGTTCAAATTGTAGAACATCTTCGTGATAACGGATTCGTGTAGGAATTTCCGGGTTGGCATTATTGACAACTATGCTTACTTCCACTGTCGAAGGATGGTTGCAAGGAAAGGTCAAACAAGCATAAATGCCGTTCTAACGTGAACCGTATCACTCACAGACGTGTCCTTTATACCAAGATAAAAGGTTGGTAATCATAGCTCGATTTGATGAGTTAATCCTACGTAGAAATAAACATCCTATGGATTCCCTCAAGAAAATTATTAAAAGTAAAGGAAATATTATCCAGGGGAATCCCTTTCTTCCCACACCCCTTCCCGTATTCTTTGCCCCCAAAATCATAAGCCCATGAATTTTCCCAAGAGAGGGAAAGAAAGGAACAATTACAACAATCAATGTTGTAGAAGATGAATATCTACCTGGTAAAGTACCACACCAGAATGATTCTCAGCAGTGGGTTTTACGTTGCATGCTTTGTCCATGACTTTTTATGTATGAACTTGTTTTCCCAAGTTACATCGTTTTTTTTTAATAATGATTGAAAACGACAATTTATAGAAACAGAAAGAAAACAGGCCTAGAAACAGAAAGAAAACAGGTCTAGAAACAGAAAGATAACAGGTCTAGAAACGGAAAGAAAAAAGGCCTGGATATGAAGAAATGAATAAAATGAGTCAAAATCAGATTCCTTGGTCTTTTCGTGCAATTGAACTAAAAAAATTGTCATCGTTTAAGTTAACGTTTTTATATTCGACGTTTTGCTTCACTTGATTTTGTTGTTGAGAAACAATAATAACAACAAAAAAATAATGCTGAACAATGAAGAGTATTAGAGATCAGGTTCATAATAAATACTGCCACCACAGGTGTCAATACCTTGTCGAGGTATGGCGGCCGTGCGTACACTAATTACCCCCACAGCTATGCCAGCGGGAGTTTTACTCCTGGAAGGTTCTACCAACCTGGACAGGTTTGCGCGGGTAGGTGTCAGACTAAAGCAGACACCCTGGTCCTCCAAGTTGGGGGTTTTAGCACAGGGCTGACACCCCTATCTATGTAAAAAGAAACGAAGTTACGGAAACGACAACAAAAGAACAAACTTATTTGCAATTGATGTATTTGTTCTCTTTAAGTCGTTTTTTTTTTGTTACTTCATTGTCTTTCCTTGTATTAATGTTAATGTTAATCAGAATCAACGTCCTTGCACTCCGGGCAAACCCGTAGGTGCTCAGTCTCCCTCAGCAAATGTCGAAGGGTATGAACACTAATTGTCCCTGTTGCGCACTGGTTGTATACACGGCGGATGCGTCCTCTCATACGTCCATCCCTGCTGGTCTTACGTTTGATGCCAAATTCCAGCAGTCTTAGCCTTGATGATTCATCGATTGTAGTGTCATTCTCTAATAGAGGAACATGAATTGCCATCAGTTTTTCTTCCTTATCCATAGTCAATGCACCTTTTATGGGTGTTCTTGAAGCTAGTCTGTCAGCTCTTTCATTGCCACGTACCCCGGCATAACCAGGACAGTAGATCCTTATCAGTTCTTGAAGATTCGATGCTTCGATGGAGGTTTTCCATTCATGTCGAAGCCAGCCATTTTGGACCTTTCGAAGCATGGATTGTGAGTCTGATACATTTTTCTTTAATGGTTTGTTAGTTTTTGTTGTTTAATTATTATTGGGTTGAATTGTTTTTCTGAAGTATTATTATTATTACTATTATTGTCGCTGTTATTAGCCTTCTATATTTTCTGTTGTTTTGTGTATATACCATATTAATATCATTGGGGCTTCTCCTGGACCATCTATACTTAACACTTTATCACCTGTAATGTCTATATTGTGATTTCTAAGGTACATAAAAATGTGGTGCTGCATTTACACACAATAGTAGCTTTCGTGAACACATACAGGTGAGAAGCATTACAAGTGTGATGTTTGTGTTGCTGCATTTACTCATAAAAGTAGCTTGCAAAACCATACAAGAACACATACAGGCGAGAAGCCTTACAAGAGTGATGTTTGTGACGTTGCATTTACTCATAAAGATAGCTTACAAAACCAAATAATACATACATACAGGCAAGAAGCCTTACAAGTGTGATGTTTGTGGCATTGCATTTACTCAAAGAAATAATTTAAAAGTGCATAACAGAATACACACAGGAGAGAAGATGTGATGTTTGCAGTGCAACATTTGCTCAGAACAGAAACTTACAAGTACACAAAAGAATACATACAGGAGAGAAGCCTTACAAGTGTGATATTTGTGTTGCAACATTTACTCAGAATAGTAGCTTACAAATACATAAAAGAATGCATACAGGTGAGAAGCCTTAAAAGTGTGATGTTTGTGGTGCTGCACTTACTGGTAAAGCTTACCATGAAGTACATAAAAGAGTGCATAAAGGAGAGAAGCCTTACAATTGTGATGTTTGTGGTGTAGCATTTGTGCATAGGAGTCATCTAAACAATCATTGAGGAATACATACAGGAGAGAAGTCTCAAAAGTGTGGTATGTGTGATGCTGCATTTAACCACAGCATTGATCTAAATAGCCATAAAAGAACACATACAGGAGAGAAGCCTTACAAGTGTGGTATTTGTGGTGTAGCATTTACTCACAACAGTAGCTTACATAAGCATAAAAGAATACATACAGGTGAGAAGCCTTAAAATTGTGATATTTGTGGCGTAGCATTTCTTCAAAGAAATAATCTAAAAGTGCATAAAAGAATACATGCAGGAGAGAAGCCTTACAAGTGTGATGTTTATGGTGTAACATTTGCTTATAAAAGTAGCTTACAAAATCATACAAGAATACATAGAGGAGAGAAGCCTTACAAGTGTGATGTTTGTGGCACAACATTTACTCATAAGAGAAGCTTACGAGTACGTAAAAGAATACATACTTGGAAAAAGTGTTACAAGTTTGATGTTTGCTGTGCAACATTTACTCTTTATAGAAGATTACAAGAATACACACATGCAAGAAGCCTTATAAGTGTGACATTTGTGATGCTGCATTTGTGCGTAAAATTAATCTAAAAGGACATAAAAGAATACATTGAGGAGAGAAGCTTTACATATGTGATGTTTGTGGTGCAGCATTTACTGGGATGAGTAACCTAAAAGCACATAAAAGAATAGAATACATACAGGAGAGAAACTTTCATCAACAATATGACCTTGATGATTGTGGTGTAACATTTACTCAGAGAAGTAGCATGTAAGCCCATAATAGAATACAAACAGGACAATTCTCAAGCAGCTTCAGAGCAGAGGCAGAGGCCTTGAAAACTGCAGCACAGGTTATAATGACACAGGAAAGCACAGGGAGACAAGTTGCTTTCTTTACTGATGCACAGTCAGTAATTGCAGCGTTGAGAAGCCAATATTAATGTTAATCAGAATCGGCGTCATTGCACTATGGGCAAACCCATAGGTGCTCACTCTCCCTCAGAAAATGTCGAAAGGTATGAATGCTAACTGTTCATGGTTCCCACTGGTTGTAAACACGCAGGATGCATCCTCTCATATTTTCATCCCTGCTGGTCTTACGTTTGATGCCAAATTCCAGCAATCTTAGCCTTGACGATTCATCACTTGCAGTGTCATTCTGCAATAGGCAATCATGAATTGCCCTCAGTATTTCTCTCTTATCCATGTCCAATGCACCTTCTATGGGCGCTCTTGAAGCTAGATTGTCAGCTCTTTCATTGCCGCCTACCCCAGCATAACCAGGACAGTAGATCCATATCAGTTCTTGAAGATTTGATGCTCCTTTGGAGGTTTTCCATTCATGTTGGAGCCATCCATGTTAGACCTTTTGAAGTATGGATTGTGAATCTGATAAAAATACTGTCTTTGTTAATAAAGTCTTAGACAGCCATCTTAAGGCAGCAGTAACTGCCTCTACCAAAAAAAGCCAAAATTATACAGACCTGGATGACCTCAGAATAGTGCTGCACAAACTATGTCAACGATTCAAACATGTTGTGATCCAATGGATCCGATCTCATTGTAACATCACCGGCAATGAAGAGGCTGACAGTTTGGCAAAGGGATGTGAACATCTACAGTTTGGCAAATGGAGGTGAAAATCTACACAGCCTGATGCAAGCATAACTTTTGAGGAAGCAAAGAGTTTTATCAGAATCAGATACAGAAACAAATGGGATGTAGAGCATGTGTGATTCACACACACATAATGATGCTTACTACCAGCTCAACAGAAGAGAACACGTGGTAGTCTTCAGACTCTGCACTGGCCACAACAGATTGAGATTCCATCTTTTCAACAAGCTAAAGATAGAACTGCCGATCAGTGTAACTGTTAACTGTGGCAATGATCAAATGACTGCTGAACATCTGCTTCAAAGCTACCCAACTTATGCGAAACAGAGAAAGCGCATATGGCCGACACCAGTACCATTTGTGGAAAAGCTCTACAGAGATTCAAATAGCCTCAAGGTGACTACTGCTTTCTTTGATAACATTCAAGTGGACGTCTGAAAATGTACGAAGAAAATGAAGAATACATAAAGGATAGAAGTCTTACAGACGTGGCTTTTATGGTTCTGTATTTACAAAATACAAGTAGCCTACATACACATACAAGAATACATATGAGAGGTAATCCATACGAGTGTGTAGTTTTATTTTATCTCTCTCTCTCTCTCTCAAACTGTCTCACTAACCTCACAATAGGATTGACTTGACATATGAGATGAGGATGCTTATTTTCGTGTTGGACTTGATTTCTCTTGATCTCCATATGCTTCCCAGTGCAATGAAAGCTCTTCTTGCTTTCTGTATTCTTATTTTGATATCCTTGTCTGTCACTCCAACTTTGTCTATATTGCTGCCAAAATATGTGTACAATTCTACATCTTGTAGTGGTGTGTCTTCAAGTTCAACCTTATTATTTCTTGCATTTATTCTCATTATCTTTGCCTTTTCCCTGTATATTTTCAGACCCATTTGTTGTGACCTCTCATCAAGTATTTTTGTTTTGTCTTGCATCTGATTATGGGTATGGGACAGAAGGGCCAAGTCATCTGCAAAATCCAAATCATCAAGCTGATTGGTCAGATTCCATTGAATTCCATTTCTGTTGTGTGATGTCGATGTTTTCATAAACCTGGTAAGAAAAGAAATGGAGACAAGAGGCATCCCTATCACTCTCCCGTTCTAATCTCAAAAGGTTCTGTAAGTTGTCCTTTGTGGGAACTCCATAATGCTTCATCAGTTTCCAGAGCGATTCTCTACCTACACTGTCAAATGCCTTTTCATAGTCCACAAATCAAATGTATAGTGGTGAGTTCCATTCCAGACTTTGTTCCACTATTATTCTCAGTGTGACAATCTGGTCTGTACAGGATCTGTTTTGTCAAAAGCTGCTTGTTCATCTCTCAGTTGCTTGTCTATTCTTCTTTCTTTCTTCTTTGATCCTTAGCCGCCGACCGTCACAGCAGTCAGTGGCCATCACGCCTGGTGGCGTCTTGTAGGGTAACAACAAATTGATTCCACTTTGCTCGGTCGGTAGCCATCCTTCATACAGTGCCCCAACTCTGGTTCATTCTTTGCATCTCAGCCTCCATAGTCCTCCGCCAAGTTGTTTTTGGTCGGCCTCTCTTTCGTTTTCCTTCAGGGGTCCAAAGCATAGCTGTTCTTGTGATGGCATCGGGGTCTCTTCTGAGGACATGGCCAACCCAGCTCCAGTGTCTACCAGCTATGATGGTGTGCATGTCTTCTTGCTTGTTCCGAGTAAGCAGATCTTGGTTGGTGATGGTATTTGGCCAAAAGATTCGGTGAATTTTTCTTAGGCATGTTGTGTGAAAAGAGGACAATTTCGACATTTCCTTCTCTGTAACTCTCCAGCATTCTGCACCATAGAGGAGCACAGAAAGCACACAGCTCTGATATAATTTTAATTTTGTGCTTGTGCTGCACTGAGAGGACTTCTAGATGTTGTTTAGACTAAAAAAGGCTGTTCTTGCTTTGTTCATTCTGTTGTTGATGTCTTTGCTTGCTCCGCCATCTGGTGTTACTATGCATCCTAGGTATGTGAAGGTGTCTGTCTGTTCCAGTTGCTGATTCCTTACTGATATGGGCTCAGGGTTACTCCCATTGAGCGTCATGACCTCTGACTTCTTTCTATAATGTTCCTGAGGGTAAATATATGATCTACACAACTTCTGTTCTTTCTAAATCCTACTTGTTCTTTCCTCAGTTTGTGGTCTACTGCTTTTGAAATTCTCTGTATAATTATCCTGCCTAGTCTTTTGCTGGGAACTGAGAGAAGAGTTATTCCTCTCCAATTATTGCAGTCTGCAAGATCCCCCTTCTTAGGCAATTTGACAATTATTCCTTTGTTCCACTCTGTTGGTGCTGTCCGTGTTTTCCAGACTTGTGCAAATAGTGGTTCTAATTGTTCTGCTGCTAGCTCAGGGTCTGTCTTAAACAGCTTTGCAATTAAGTTATCATGACCAGGAGCTTTTAACCCTTTGATTGCTGTGATGATTTCTTCTTTTCGTGGAATGTCAGTATTAACATCTAGATCATTTTCAGCCTCAGAAACATTCAATTGTGTCCCTGGTGGTTCCTTGTTCAGGGTTTCTTTGAAATGCTCTGCCCATCTTGTTTCTTGTCTCTCTGCTGTCGTGATGAGATTTCCTTGCTTATTTCCTGCTAATGTAATATTGTTTGCACCTCATTTTCCGCTGATGAATTTAGTTATTTTGTATACTGTGCTTGTTCATTTCTATATGCTGCATCTTCTGCCTGTCTTGCAAGATCGTCTAGGAAATTCCTTTTGTTGGCTCGGGTTTGGCGTTTAACTTCTTTGGCGTTTAACTTCTTTGTCCAGCTGACTGTACTGTTCGATATATAGTTGCTTTAACCTGGGGGACTTCGCTTCAGTTTTCTTTCTTTTCATTTCCTTTCTCATCGCTATGGTGATTAATGTTTCTGGTGTTATCCAGTCTTGCTTCTTCCTTTCCTGGAATCCCAAGCATGATTTGCTGCTTTCCTTATATATTGTTGAAATGGTGTTGAATTTCTGGTCTATATTAGGGTGGCCATATTGTTCAACACAAAAAGGAGGACAAATGCCATTTTTTGGTCATAAAAGGAGGACAAGGGAGGACAATATTTTTAAAAAGTAGGACGAAAAGTAGGACACCTTTATTCAATAACTACAAGTCGCTGAAACATATTTTTGTTTACATCCAAACAATAAACTAATAAAATCACATTGATTTTGTGCCTACTTATATTTTTCTCATGATAAAATCTTCAACAAAGTTGGGCTACGTTTTAAATATGCATAGAAATCAGAGCATGAAAGCTCCTTAAAATTGTACTGCACAAGTAGAGTGCCTTTAATGGAATCTTTCCTTCAGTGCTTCCAAAGCTGCTTCAGTAGAATGCTGTGCAATCACAGAAATGATCATAGCAGCTGTTTTGGTTTTGGCACATGAGAATTTGCTGGCAATATCTGAATCTTGGAAAGCATTCTTGAGTAACACTGAAGTTCAATCCATTGATCTGAAAGAGTTGTGATGTTTTACAGTATGAAAAGCAAAAGCTCCCTCGGCCGCGGCAACTTCAAACCTTTCCTCGCTTATTTCTTTATTTTAAAATGTCAGTTTTTATTGCAAACGTTCAGACGCAAGTGCTTTCTTGTGCTTTTCTGTTTCTCTATGTTTTTTTTTAAAAATCAGCTGCACCTTTATTTGCTACTGATACAAATGTGCCGCCTCTACATAAAAGACATTCTGCTTCATACTCTTGTCGACCATTGGAAAATCACTGAAATTTTTTTTTCACTTCATCCGTGAACACACTCTTCCTTTTTTGGCATTTTGAGCGGGTATCTGTAACATAAATATAATACAAGGTATCATGCCCCTAATCAATCGTACATTCGATGTTAAAATTATTTGTAAAATAATTGTTTTAATTTTAACAAACCCATTACTATACTAGTAACTACTCGTGTATTTTTTTCATAATAAACAAATTGCAATAAATATAAAAGCAGTACGAACTAAGATTAATATTATTTGTAATTTGCAATAGACAACGAAGTTATAATTGACTAAATCCAGCCCCAAGTTCTTATTCATGTCGTTTTCTCTGTTATATTTTCCCTTAACAAACGCCAATAAACCTAAACAGCGTTTAACCTGGGTTAAAATATGATAGTAATCTATTATAAACTATTGAACAACATGACAACTTACGGTAGTGTTGTTGGCAATTTGCGCGATCCGTCGATTTTGCGGAGACAAAAATTCTTAATTCTGACAGAGTTTCTGTACTCAGAAAAAGTAATTTAGCCAATCACATAAAAGACGGATATTTCAACATTTAAAAGAAATCCGGCCGGATGCTCAGTTTTGTCGCAAAAGGCCGGATAAATCCGGGCGTCTGGCCACCCCCTAGTCTATATCATCAGTCAGTGTCTTTTCCTGACATTTGGCAAATTGATATTGCTTCTTTATATCAGCTGCTAAAGCTTTTCTGGTAAGGGGGTCCTTCAATTTGCTGATATAAAACTTTTTCTGTGTAGTTACAGTTGGTCCAGCCCTTCTTAGTTTCACTTAAGTTTTGCTACTACTAAATGGTGATCACTTCCCACATCTGCACCTCTTCTTACCTACACATCTTGTAATGCATGTCTCCATCTACCATTAATCATGATGTGATCTATCTCGTTTCTGTCCCAATCATTTGGTGATTCCCATGTTAATTTGTGAATTTCTTTATGTGGGAAAAGTGTTCCTCCAATGACCAGGTTGTTAATACTACAGAAACTTACCAGTTTATCCCCATTTTCGTTTGCTGTTCCGCTGCCACATTTCCCCATTACTCTTTCATTGTATGTATTGTGTGTGCCAACTTTTCAAAAGCAGTAGACTACAAACTGAGGAAAGAACAAGCAGGATTTAGAAAAAACAGAAGATGTGTGGATCAAATATTCACTCTCAGGAACATTATAGAGCATTGCTCAGAATGGTTAAGACAGCTGTACATTAATTTCGTTGATTCTGAAAAGGCTTTTGACAGCATACATAGGGACAGTTTATGGAAAATACTGAGGGCTTATGGCATTCCAAGCTGCATAGTGTCAATCATAAAAAGCCTCTATGCCATCATTACATGTAGTGTTGGGCAGAGCAACCTAACCGTTGAGGTGAAGACAGGAGTATGACATGGATGCCCCTTATCAACAACTCTATTTTTAACATTCATAGACTGGGTGATGTGCCAGACAACAGAAGGCAGTCCAAGAGGAATAAGATGGACCACATTTTCTACATTGGAAGATCTGGAATATGCAGATGATATTGCACTACTAGCACATTCACATCAACACATCCAGGAAAAAACGGATAGACTTAATAAGTATAGCCAGCAGGTGTACTTGAACATCAATTTAAAGAAGTCAGAGGTCATGACGCTCAATGTGAGCAACCCTGAGCCCATATCAGTAAGGAATCAGCAACTGGTGCAGACAGACACCTTCACATACCTAGGATGCATAGTAACACCAGACGGTGGGGCAGGCAAAGATATCAACATCAGAATGAATAAAGCAAGAACATTTTTTTTTTTAGCCTAAACAACATCTGTTAGTCCTCTCAATACAGCACAAGCTTAAAATTATATCAGAGCTGTGTGCTCTCTGTGCTTCTCTATGGTGCGGAATTCTGGAGAGTAACAGAGAAGGAAATGTCAAAATTGTCCTCTTTTCACACATGCCTAAAAAAAATTCACCGCATCTTTTGG
Organism: Oreohelix idahoensis; assembly: GCA_024509875.1. Classification (NCBI taxonomy): domain Eukaryota; kingdom Metazoa; phylum Mollusca; class Gastropoda; order Stylommatophora; family Oreohelicidae; genus Oreohelix; species Oreohelix idahoensis. Next base: position 92,033 of record JAMPIV010004261.1, on the reverse strand, counting down.
CCAAATACCATCACCAACCAAGAACTGCTTACTCGGAGCAAGCAGGAGGACATGCACACCATCATAACTGGCAGATGCTGGAGCTGGGTTGGCCATGTCCTCAGAAGAGACCCCGATGCCATCACAAGAACAGCTATGCTTTGGACCCCTGAAGGAAAATGAAAGAGAGGCTGACCAAAAAAAACCTGGCGGAGGACTGTGGAGGCTGAGATGCAAAGAATGAACCAGAGTTCGGGCACTGTACAAAGGATGGCCACCGATCAAGCAAAGTGGAATCAATTTGTTGTTGCCCTACAAGACGCCACTAGGCGTGATGGCCACTGACTGCTTTGACGGTCAGCGGTTAAGGATCAAAGAAAAAGAAGAATCTATAGCTAGTAAGAAAAGAAATGGAGACAAAAGGCATCAGTCCTGTAAGTTGTCCTTCATGAAGAAGGTTAAGGATCTAAGAAGATTCTATGCAAGCACTCGTTTATAAAAGTCTGCAGCTTTTTGGTTGTTGTTTTTGTTGCTCTCCATGTCTCAGAGCCATACAATAGGAGTGACTTGACATTTGAGTTGAAAATTCTTATTTTCATGTTGGACTTGATTTATCTTGTTCTATATATATTTCCCAATGCAATGTCAGCTCCTCTTAGCTTTTTGTATTCTTATTTTGATATCACTGTCTGTCCCTCCAACATTGCCTATATAACTGCCAAGATACGTATACAGTTCTATATCTTTTAGTTGTTTTTCTTCAAGTTCAACCTTGTTGTCATTTCTTGCATTTATTCTCATAATCTTTGTCATTTCCCTGTGTGTTTTCAGGCCCACTTGTTGTGACCCCACAACTAGCATTTAAATTTTGATTTGTATCTCATTATGGCTATGGGACAGAAGAGCCAAGTCATCTGCAAAATCTAGATCATCAATCTGATTTGTCAGATTCCACTCGATTCCATTTCTGTTGTGTGATGTCAATGTTTTTATAACCCAATCTATTGCTAGTAAGAAAAGAAATGGAGACAAGAGGCATCCCTGTCTCACTCCCGTTCTAATCTCAAAAGGTTCTGTAAGTTGTCCTTCATGAAGAACTCTGCATGTCATGTCTTCATAGGTCTTCCTTATTAAGTTAATGATCTTCATGAGAACTCCATAATGCCTCATCAATTTCCAAAATAATTCTGTCTACCCTGTCAAACGCCTTTTCATAGTCCACAAATCCGATGTATAATGGTGAATTCCATTTCAGACTTTGTTCAGCTATTATTCTCAATGTGGCTATCTGGTCTGTTTTGTCGAAAACCTGCTTGTTCATCTCTCAGTTGCTTGTCTATGGACTCTTTTAATCTCTCAAGAATGATTCTGTTTAATACTTTTCATGGCACTGATAATAACATTATTCCTCTATAATTTGTGCACACTTGTAAATTTCCCTTCTTAGGCAACTTGACTAGATAACCTTCCTTCCATTCTGCTGGAATTTCTTCTCTCTCCCAGACTTTATATTTTTTAATGATTTGACTTTGATCTACTGTCATTGAGCATCAACTCTTTGTGACCTTGATACCATTAAATGAGACCGTGCAGTTCGTATAATCTGTATTGGGCTGCCATAAAGTGTATTTCCTATGGATTGGCTGACTAGTAGAAGGAATTGTCTCCTACCCTGAAGTGCAAAGCACAATAGTAGATGGTGTCCTACTGTCTCAAACAGGTTTGGGTAGTACCTACATTTTGCTATATTGTGTGAACACATTTTGTTTCTGTTGCAATTTAGTGTAGAGTGGCCAGTTCTCAGTCTGAAGATTCTGTTTTGATATTTTCGTTCAATGTAGTTGATAGCATCTTCCTTATGTGGGGTTGTTAGGTGTATGAAGAGTCTTCTTCCTGTTTTAGCTTGTGCCCACCTGTTCAGCCAATCTTCTTTACAATTGTTTTTGATTATTTATTTTATTGTTAACATAATCAATGGTTGCTCTATTTGTGGCATTTTTGCTCCATTTTTTGCTAGTTTATCAGCTGCTTCATTCAATGTGATGTCTGGCGTCATCAACAAATGTCTTCACTTCGTATAAAGCATGTAGTCTTGGTTGACAGTCCACCTAAGAGAAGGACAACTTCACACAAACCCAGGTAGGAAAGACTCGTTAGTCCAGAAAGATAGCTCTCCTAGGAGAGACAACTCTGATGTAAAACAACTGCTGCTTTGTAGGAAGGTCACGGAAAACCAGAGGCTAGGGAAGCAGTCCCGAACAAATGCATGCTGAAGACGGATGCACTGGGCCGCAAGGCGCACAACATAGTGCAACGCAAACCGCCATGAGATGACAGACACAAATATGACTCAATGAGATAGTGCTCGACCCAGGGAGTCCCGCCAGGTGGGAAGAGTGCCGGACTCCCTGCCTCGAAGGGGTCCACCCAAAGCTACTGGTGGTCACTTATCTCTGCATCGTGCAGCCAGGGCGCAGAATATTAGGGAAAATGCGACTGGCCAAAACACCCAGGAAAGAACACTAAATATACTCCAATGGAATGCAGAAGGTGTCCTAAGGAAGAAACTACCGCTCACAAAAAAAACTACATGATGAGCAAATTGACATAGCCTGCATACAGGAAACACACCTAAACACAAACCACAGATTTTCTGTAAGAGGATATGAAACCCTCCGGCTTGATAGAGAGGGACACAAGGGAGGAGTACTCATGTTAATCAGAAATTCCTTGCCTAGCAGAGAGCTTTCTGTTGCTACAAACGGTCAGGCGGAAATTATTGGAGCTGATATCACGATAGATGACCAGACCATTAGAGTATACAACCTATATGCCCCCCCCAGATAAAGATCTTTCACTAGCCACAATGGAGATTAGGCGCACCAACTGCCTAGTTGTTGGTGATTTCAACAGCCATTCAGAAAGGTGGGGTTACACAAAGGCTGATACCCGTGGCATTGAGGTAGAGGACTGGGAGATTGACTCAAATCTACAATCATCAATAGAGCAGATGATACACCCAGCTTCTACTCAAGAAGATGGCAATCGACCTCGACACCCGACCTTGCCTTCTCAACAGGAGACATCAACCATAAGATCGAACGCATTGGGCTCAACCAATTGGCGGGCAGTGACCACAAACCGATCAAATTAATGATCAATATGGAACATACACTCCACCTCCATAAACCATAACCCCGCTGGAACTACAAAAAGGCCAACTGGAACAAGTTCTCAGCACTGACAGATGAATACTGTGGTTCCATAAACACCCAAAACAAAAGAATTGGAGAAATAGCTGACGGATTTAACAAAGCAGTTCTGAAAGCTGCCCTAGAATCAATACCAAGAGGGGCGAGGAAAGATTATACGCCGTACTGGACAGAAGAACTCAATGAACTGGAAGAACAGGTAACAGAGGCCAGAGATGTAGCAGAAAAGGTCAAAACAGTTGAGGCAAACATCGCCTACAAAGCTATCTCTGCAAAATACAGGAAAACGTTAAACTGTTCAGCCAAAAATAGTTGGATCAAAACAACAGAAAGTCTTAACCTCGACAAAGATGGAAGAAAATTATGGAGGCTCGCCAAAGTCTTAAATGATGAGGAATGCAAAAATAAGGAAATAGCCCTACAACAAAATGAGAAAATACTCACAAAGAAAGAGGCAGCTAATGTTTTTGCTCAAAAATTCTCACTTGAGAGCCAGATAAATGTTCCACTGGACAGAAAACAGGAAATTTCCAAAGAGCAAGAAATTTACCAAAATATACCAACTGTTCCAGAAGAGCATATGACAACAAACCTCACCATGAGAGAGCTAGAGGCAGCCATCGTATCCCTTAAGCAAAGAAAGTCACCTGGAAAAGACAGGGTAACAAATGACATGCTTAAAGAGCTAGGGCCTAAGGCCAAGAAAGTACTCCTCAAGATTATGAACTATAGCTGGAAGCGTGGAATAGTACCACAAGCCTGGAAAGAAGCAGTACTAGTTCCAATCCCCAAAAAGGACAAAGACCGAATGGACCCCAACAGCTACAGACCCATCAGCCTTCTAAGCTGCACGGGAAAGCTTATGGAGAGAATGATCAATACCAGATTAAGCTGGCACCTCGAAGAAAAACAAATTTTACTGCACCAACAAGCAGGCTTCAGGCAACATAGGTCTACAGAGGACCAAGTCCCCTACATTGCACAGGAAATCGAAGATGCTTTCCAAGAAAGAAAGCACACTTTAGCAGTCTGGGTAGATATGGAGAAAGCATTTGATAAAGTTTGGAAAGATGGGGTAAGAGTTAAAATGCTTAAATATGGAGTCTGTGGAAGAATGTATAACTGGATCAGCAACTATCTAACAAACAGAACAGCTAGAGTGCAGGTGCACGGACAGTTAAGCAAAAAGACTACAATGGAACATGGAGTTCCACAGGGTGGGGTCCTTTCCCCAACACTCTTCCTCATATATATAAATGATATAACAGAAAACATCCACAAGAATGTCCACAACTCCCTCTATGCTGATGACCTGGCCATGTGGACTTCAGAACAATGCATCACCACAGCAAGAGTGCGCATGCAGGATTCACTGCTAGCCCTTGAAAGTTGGTCCAAAAAGTGGTTGCTCAAAATAAATGAACAAAAAACTACACACACTATTTTTACCTTGTCAAATAAACCACAGCAAGCAAAGCTGCAACTAAATGGGCAGGCAGTACGAGAAGATGAAACACCAACATACTTAGGAATCACACTAGACCGCCGAATGACATGGAAATCACAGATTAACAAAATACAGCTAAGGGCAAAACTTCGCATGGCCATCATGAAAAAGTTAGCAGGTACCACATGGGGTGCTGATGAGAATATCCTCAAAAAGCTGTACACAGGCAGAGTCAGACCTGCTATGGAATATGGCATCACAGCTTGGTCGACGGCAGCAAAATCAAATTTTGACAGAGTAAACAGACTCCAAAACCCAGCAGCACGTATTATAACAGGGGCCTTGAAGTCTACACAAATCAACCATATGGAAAACATCACAGGGCTACAGTCAATGGAGGATAGACGTGACAGCAGAGTCTTAAAACAAGCTGAAAAATTTAAGAGGCTCGAAGGACACCCCATGTACCAAAGAATGAATAGGCTAGGAAGAGGCAGGCTCAAGCGAACTAACTTTGTCGCCCAAGCAAAAGAAAAAATTAACAATAATACCATACTAGCAAGCTCAGTTGCAAAGAAAATCCCAACAAGCACAACTATCCCACTGTGGAAAATAAGATGCTTTCCTAAGTTAAAATCTGATATTCCAGGCATTGAAGGTAAGGGAACACAGACAGAAACACAAAGAAAGTGTATAGCAACCAAGTATATTGACCAAACATTTCCAGCAAAGCTTTGGACACATGCATATACTGATGGTTCGGCAACAAATGCAGTTGAAAATGGGGGTGCCGGCATCCTCATAAAATTAAAGAATAGAATTCACTCTATGGCAATTGCCACTGGAAAATACTGCAATAACTTCTGTGCTGAAGCAGGAGCCCTGAAACAAGCAGCTGAAACTCTTATTGAATGCAAAGCACAGGCAGAAAAACAGATAGTAATCTTTTCAGATGCCCTCTCAATAATATCAGCACTGAAGAGCCACCAAACTAAAGGATTGAAAGATCTGATAATTTCCCTTGAAAGACTGGCCGAATGCTTCAAGAAGTACACTATCCAGTGGATACCAGCCCATTGCAACATACCAGGAAATGAGGAGGCAGATAGACTTGCTAAGGAAGGAGGTGTCTTACAACAAAATGATATAGAGACAACTTATGCAACGGCAAAGACCACTATAAAGGCTACATTCAAGTCCAAATGGGAAAGAGAGCACCCGGGATATTTGAAAAATGACGCATATCATCAACTATCCAGAAAAGAACAGGTCATCATTTTTCGGCTACGCACTGGTCACAATAAATTGAGATACCATCTGTACCACAAATACAAAATTGGTGCAACAGATCTCTGCACCTGCGGTACCAGCCCAATGACAGTCGAACACCTGCTGCAATACTGCCCAACCTACAGTAGTGAACGGAGTAGCATATGGCAACAACCCACTTCTGTCAACGAAAAACTGTTTGGAGATGTTGGGAGCCTTGGGTTGACTACTGCCTTTATTAGAGTCATAAATGTGGAAGTCTGAAGGCGAACGAGGAAGAAGAAGAAGAAGAAGAAGAAGAAGTTCCATACAAGTTCATAATTTTGTGGCATATTTCTTGAACCTTATGGATAGTATTGAATGAGTTGGTTTTCCAGTTTTCTATTGCCAAGAGAGCAGTCTGCGAACACTACAAAATCATTTGGTTCTATTTTATTTGATTCAAAAACTCTCAAAAACCAAAACCATGGTGATATCATGAGAAGAAAGAAGACATCAGATTAAGCTGGGAGAACAGGTCCTGGAGCAGGTCGACCACTTTAAATATCTCGGAGCTATTATAGACCGAAAGGGGGGCATCAAAGAAGAGTTGGCCACTCGAAAAGCAGCAGCTGGGAGACTTTTTCTGGCCATAAATCGAGGATTCCTCAGCAAGAGTGAGGTTGGTAAGAAAACGAAGATGGCTGTATACCGCTCCACCTATGTCCCAGTCTTGACATATGAATGTGAGTCATGGGCAATGACTACAACCCACAAAAGCCAGATCCAAATCTCAGAAATGAGGTATCTGAGGAAGGTGGTACACAAAAGCCTCCGCAGATGAATCTGAGCACCTGGTTTTGAATGCGATCTAGTTTCATCCAGTGTTGGACTAGCAGTGGTAGAGATTAATCCATAACTGAGCGCACATATACAAAGTACAGTTGATGTAGGGTGCACTGGTTGGCTCCCCATTTAGTGCTTGCCAATCACTTTATGAGGTTCAGCCTTCTAGAGGCCTTTGCAGTCAGAGAGTCAACATGTGTTTTGTATGCGAGTCTGGTATCTAGCTGTATCCCCAGATAAGGTGAATTGTTCTCTTTATCTTTCTTTGTATTATCAAGTTTTAAATTCAGTTCTAATCTTAATGTTTTGTTGCTGAGTGTAACTATAGTGTAGACTGTCTTACTCATGTTGATCACCATTTTCCACAAGCTACAGTAGGTTATTAGAGCAGCCAGTGCGTGGTTTAGTTTCTTTTGCAGTTGCAAAGGGGACTTCACTTCTGCCCATAAGACTAGGTCATAAGCAGACAGTGTGCTGGTATTTCAAGGTTGTCTGCCAGATCGTTTATGTATATGAGGAAAAGCATGCAGCTTAGGACCGAGCCTTGTGGGAGACCTTGGATTGTTCTTTTTCCTGATGTTGTTCCACTGAACGCTGTAAAGATGATTCAATTTGTGAGGAAATCTTTTATCCATGAAACATTCTTCCTTTATGCCCATCTTCTACATCTTCAAAAATAGACCATCTCTCCATACTCTGTCATATGCCTGATTGAGTCCTACCAAAACTGTGGCCACTTGGTTTTTATCCTAGAAAGCATCAGCAATTTATTGCACCAAACGGATTGCCTGGTCAACAATCTGTCTTCCTCTTCTAACTCCTGCTTGGTTGGGATGGAGGGCTTTCCCTTTCTCTAACCACCAGCAGAGACGTGCATTTATCATACGTTCTGCCATTTCCCCAATGCAAGAAGTCAGGCAGATGAGCTACCGGCTCAGATAAATGTTTTAACTGTCTCTAAATATACTCAACATACTTCACTGTTCTCTCTCTCTCAACATTTTCATTATAACTGAATGTTTTCTCTTTGTCTCAACATTTTCATTATAAGTGTCTCTCTCTGTCATTGAACAAATTCCATTACTACATCAACTATTTTCAGCAGACTACATCAACTGTTTTCAGCAGACTACATCAACTGTTTTCAGCAGACTACATCAACTGTTTTCAGCAGACTACATCAACTGTTTTCAGCAGACTACATCAACTGTTTTCAGCAGACTACATCAACTGTTTTCAGCAGACTACATCAACTGTTTTCAGCAGACTACATCAACTGTTTTCAGCAGACTACATCAACTGTTTTCAGCAGACTACATCAACTGTTTTCAGCAGACTACATCAACTGTTTTCAGCAGACTACATCAACTGTTTTCACCAGACTACATCAACTGTTTTCAGCAGACTACATCAACTGTTTTCAGCAAGCTACATCAACTGTTTTCAGCAGACTACATCAACTGTTTTCAGCAGACTACATCAACTGTTTTCAGCAGGGTATGGTTTGGTTTTTAGGACCATCTTCATTGCCCTTGGACAACTCTGGCAGTGCTCTTATCTCATCCCTTAGATCACACAAGGAGGATCTCAGCACAGTGCACAAACTCCATATCACTGGTGAGGATTCCAATGTGTGTATATAAGAATCACACTCTATAAATATTTTTATTGTGAGTAGATTTTTTTTTTCTTTTGCCAGGGCAATGGCAATAAGGCCTACATTTTACGATTTCCAACTGTTGAGGGATTTTTAACATGCGCAACTTGCACATGGGACCTCCTATTTGTTCGCCCTCATCCGAGAAGGCTAGACATTCGATCTCACTATCCAGGAGATCAGGGGGGGAGAATGACATAATTAGGAACCACTGGTTCTGATAATAATTTCCATCAATTATATTCCCTGTCCTGGGAGTGAACCCAGGACCTTCAGAATTAGAGGGACCCCTTAGCAGAGTATACAACATTAAACTGCTCTCTTGTAAATTCACTATTGTCTCCACATGACACTGAATGGGCATACTAGTCATAAGAGTGCAAACAATGGCTGTCTGTGATTGCAAGCTTCAGCCATAACAATACCAATTTTGGCTAATTATAAGTTACACAAAAAAAATGAATAAATAAAGTAAGGGTAAGTATCTTTCAGTTGTAATGACTTCAGCTGGAACCAGAGTCAGCTTTTGGGCATTGTGAGCGGGTTGGTTACTTGGGGAAGAAATGCATATGTATTGAAAATTAATAAAAACATTAAAATTTGAAAACCTCCTTGACATCAGAAATGAAGTATCTAAGGAAAGTGGTTGAAGTAACTAGAGACAACCAGACAATGTGGCAAGGTCTTAAAACCCAGCCCCTGCAGACCCAGGTAGAACAATCCCAATTATGATGGTTTGGCTATGAATTCTGAATGGGAAAAGATCAGATACCATGACAAGTATGGGAAACTAAGAGGCAGGAATCCAGAATGACAGAGTCAGCTGGGAGGACAACATTAGACAATCTCTGAAGGACCAAGAACTAGATTGGAAGCAGGCCAGGAGGAAGACAGCTGATAGGATAGTATGGCACTTTCTCTGGCAAACCTCTACACCCCAGGGTAGAAGTAAGTAAGAGAAGATTGATAGTATTAAAAAGTGGCATAATGAGAACACTGATAAGAGACAATATGACGGAATACTACTGCTTTCTTTCACAAATTCTTTGAATCGAGCTGAGTGCACTTTTATTAGTTCCACAGTTTTGTTAATTCTCTTTTTTTTCGTTGATTATTTGTTTCGGTATTTCTTTTAAATTTTACGATTTTCTTGTATTATTATTGTTCTTTTTCTCTCATCACTGTTGTTGTTTACTTTTTCCATCTGCTTGTATCGCCCATTTGTTGTATATTTCTCATCATCGTATAGTTTAGTAGTACCTATATGTAATTCTTGTCTTTGTCCCTTGTTTGTGGCTGACGAAGGGTAAAACCCGAAACGTCCCTTGTTTCTTGTGAACCGTTATTTGTAAAACTGATTAAATACCGTGTTATTGGTTTAAATACTTATAAGAGAAAATATGTTGTAGTAAGACCATTAATAAGTCTGGAATGGAACTCACCGCTATACATCGGATTTGTGGACTACAAAAGGGCATCTGACAGTGTAGACAGAGAATCACTTTGGAAATCGATGAGGCATTACGGAATCCCCATAAAGATCATTAACTTAATGAAGAAGACTTATGAAGATATAACATGTAGAATTCTTTATGAAGGACAACTTACAGAACTGTTTGGGATTAGAACGTGAGTACAACAAGGATGCCTGTTGTCTCCATTTCTTTTCTTACAAGCAATAGATTGGGTTACGAAAACATCAACATCACACAACAGAAATGGAATTGACTAACCAGGTGGATGATCTAGATTTTGCAGATGACTTTGTTCTTCTATCCCATAACCATAATTAGATGCAAGTCAAAATAAAAATGCTAGATATGAAGTCACAATAGATGGGCCTTAAAACACATGGGGAGAAGACCAAGATAATGAGAAGAAATGATAACACAGGTAAACTTGAGGAAACACCACATCGAAAGACTTCCTCAACTCAATGGAACTACCTCAAATGCTACAGCGTAAATATATTTTACAAATCAGAGCATTGGTAGTATTACTCCGTAATTTTGACGTACCTAAACTGTGACACATATTGTATCATATCGTGCATAATAAAAACGATAATAATTGTTCGTGCCACAAGAGATTATATGCTCATTCCTCTAATACTAATACGCACCTACACGCATTTTGATTTTAGACAACAACAATGTACTGTGCAACTGATATTTTTAATCTTGGTGCCAGATAACAACATTAACAAAATATTATTTATAAAAAAAGCATTAGAAAAAAAACCATGTTCCAATAAAATATGCAGCAAACAGCAATAAGTAAAATAAGAAATAGTTTGACAGAATATAAGAATTGTAACTTATGTTAATAAATAAAAACAAAATGACTCAACTAAAATATCATTTTGTGATCATTACATTTTCGGAAATCATTGTTATAAACTGGTGTAGGAGGCACCAAGGTCGTAACTGGCAACACGCAATGCACAATGTGTCCTACCGTAAGGTAGGGAACACTGGACAAGTGATTCTTGCCTAGGTAGCAGGCACTTTACTCAGGCAGGAAACACTGTACAGTAATTCTTGTCTGAAAAAAAATAAATTGGTATATCCCACTGCATTGTAATTATTATAATAATCCATTAGGCAGATATTTCCACCTTTCCTTCCTTTATAGACAAAAGACTGGAAAGATAAAGAGTACAGATGTTTTTATGTTTGCTTCATATGTTATCCATTTATAGTGTGTAAACAAATTTTATGAATTTTTTTCTAATTTCGTCTAAAATATATGGTGGGAAATTATTATTTCAATGTTCATTCCAAACAGGTATCGGTATGGTGTGTGTAGAAGGGGAACGGTAGACTGGAGCGTGTTGGTAACATGATTTGAACCTGGCACCTTTGCTCTAACCACTCTGTCAATCGGACACTCAGTGTCTTAGTATAATCGTTTTTGCGAGCTAACTTGACAACCGCTACTGGTTTGACATGAAATAATTTATTAATAATGATAACATACAGTGTTACATATTAAAATGTGAAGACATAAAAGCGCTATGACATGCACTTAGTTGAACTGGTCAGTAATTTTAAACATGCATGCAATATTTACAGTACTGAGTGCAAACAATATTTACAGTACTGAGTGCAAACAATTTTTAAAAATTAAAAAAACAAAAACAAGTTGTACTTATCAATATGTAAAATTCATTATGGGAAACTGTTTAAGGAGTTAACCACTTTCATTTTAAAGTAAATTTATTTTTACATAACGAATGAAAGTTTCAGTTGCTTCTGATCACAAATAGAGTTCTTATCACATTTTGAAATGCGTTGGCAATTACCGTACTTTAAATTCAACTTTCTTTTAGAGTTCAATAATAGCAATAGTTCTCAAGTCAGTCAATTATAGTTTCTTTCTTTGAACTTCCCGATAAAACAATGCCATGGTTAAAAATAACAGCCCTCTGTGGGATTTTGCCATCCGTGAGTGGTATCACCTATTATTTCCTACTCTGCATGTTAATTAGGTTATACGTGATAACAAACAATTGTAAACTTCTTTGCTAGGACTGTCATAACTGCTCATTACCATGACGCTTCCCGTTAAAGGTCATAAATATTTCACACTGGTTGGTAAGTTAAGATAAGATTCGTGCCAGGAAGAGAGATAGACCCGTTTAATTATTCAGGCATGGAAGAAACACAATCTTTTTATTTCCACTATAAATTTTCTGAAAGGTGAATAGTGGATTGTTCTGAGAATATACGCAACACAAATCGATGCCCAGGTGACGAATGTGAGAAATATATCTATTTTGAAATGTTAACAAAGCTATTATTTATTTTATTTTAGAAATTAATATTATGTTTATTGTATTGCATATTAGCATAAAGTAAACTGAACTATTTTTTAAAGTGAAACTTAATGAAAAAATGAAAATGAAGATCTCTGAAAATCAGATGTGAAAATTGTCAACATTAAAAGAAAAATGATTTTTTAAAAAAGCTTTCATAAAGATTCATGTGTGTGTTTTTTTTATGTGCTCTTGTATCGTAATTCAAAATAACTAGTCATCTACAACAACTTAACTCGATTACAATTAAACTTATTATGGATAGCTTCGTTGCCCGCTCCACTTTAAAAGTGTTCTGGCCACAGAGAAGATTTATTTCACAATGTCTTGGCACAGTCATTTCTCTGCACCATTGTATGGACATGAGGTAAAGCATACATATGGGCGTGAGATGGCAGGGAAAGCAAACCCATAAAATTTGTGTGCTGAAATCGGATATGTCAGGCAGAAAGGCGCAGATATCACAGCTCAGCTGTAAACTACGACACAACGTAGGTCTACATACCTCTCAGAAAAGGCCAGTATGTAAGAGTGAGATATGGTTGAGCGAACGCAAACAACAACATTAACACATTTTACAATGCGAGCAGATGACGTTATAAATTATTTGACTTTATATTAAGGTAAAAAATAGTTTTTAATGCTCTTTTGGTAATAGCTGTTACTAAATAAGCAATATACATTATGTTTAACAGATTTTAACTGACGTCTACTGATTTTCATTGGTTAGATCTATATTTAGAAAGAATGTCATCTTTCTAGTTTTACTTGATTAGTACTCTTTATTTATACACTGCCAGGTAGAAAAAAACGCAATTATCATGTATTATGGTCTTAGTTTTACTAGCATGTCCATTTCTCAATACATAGAATACAGCATTAATTATATTTATGTACGGGTTTCCAATTTTTTTAACCTTTGAATTGTTAAGTCCTTCCTACCCAAGTTAAGTGCTTCCTACCTAGCAGGTAAAGTTCACTGTACAGTGGGCGGTAGCTAGGTTCCACTCACTGTACAGTGTCTGCTACCGTTAGGTAGGAGGCACTGTACAGTGTTCCCTACCGTTAAGTCCTTGGTGCCTGCTACACTGGCAATGCCGTTTACTTAATGTTACAACACTAGCAGAAAGAGCTATATAAGCAACTGCTTTAAAGATGGCCAACATATTAATACATCATTAGGAAACAGAGGCTGCAGTGTGAGACTAGTGTGGGTTCCAGCACACATAGGCATAACTGGTAATGAGTTGGGAGACCAGACTGCCAAATATGGATGAATGAGTAAAAACAATGTAAGAGCAGGTCTTGGAAAATCAGAGATTAAGAGTCAAGTGGAGCTAACTATAAATGAGGAATGAAAGACAACATGGAAGGAAAGTAGTAAAGGCAGACAGCCAATCAAACTGCTGAAAGAACCAACCAGGACGTGTTAGGTCAGAGAAGAACTAAAGGTCCCACTGAGCACAAAGTTGTTGCATCTCCGTCTACGTGCAGCATACTTTATGATAGAGGAACCACACTGCCAAGCATGCTAGGAAGAAAATAATATAGACCACTAACTGATACACTGTAACACATATGAGCAACAGAGGAATGAATTTTTAAATTCATATTATTATTATTATTATTTTTTTAAAACCCCTTCTCATACAGTAGACCCAAATACGAGGGACGGTCAAAAAGTAATGCCTCGTAATTCTTAATTTCATTCAATAGGCAAGAAAACAGATAAAATTCACATTGAAATGTAGCCCCAAGTCTGAACTTCAAAAATTTATTTCTCAATGTAGTCTCCATTATTACAGTTTTTGTCCATCTTCTCACAAGGGCATGTATCCCCGCATGGTAAAAATTTGTGTCCTTTTTCCTAAACAACTGACGTACGGCGCGTTTAAGTCTCGGTGTCCTCAAAATGATGTCCACAAAGATCTTCTTTCAGTGGTCCAAACAGATGGAAGTCAGAAGGTGCAAGATCGGGACTGTATGGGGGATGTGGTAATAATGTCCAGCCAAATTCTGCAATCACATCAATGGTGCGTTTAGCGGTGTGTGGCGTGGCATTATCATGAAACAGTAGTGCAGTTCTCTGATCTTTTAATGGGTAAAGTCACCGAAAACGATCTCTAAGCTTCTTCAAAGTTCAATGTAACCATCTGCATTCAGCGTGTTTCCCTGTTCCAAGAAGTCGAGAAGAATCACACCCTTCTCATCCCAAAACACTGAGGCCATAACTTTCCCTACAGATGGTGAACTTTTGAACTTCTTTCTTGTCGGCAATGTTGTCTGTGTGTCAACATTCTGGGTACCCACCGTGCACAAACTTTTGAATAACCCAGGTCTTTAATGATGTTCTGGACACTGCCTTTACTAATGGACAACATGGAAGAAAGTTCATCTAGTGTTACCCGACGGTCACCACGAATGATGCCATCAACTCGATGAATGTTGTGTGGTCACTGCGGTAGACGGACGGCCAGTCCGCTTTGCGTCAGCCATTGAGGATTGACCTACTTCAGCTTCGTCACAATGATGTACCCAACGACGGACAGTGCTAACATCCACTGTTGAATCTCCATAAACATTCTTCAAATGTTCGTGGATGCGAATTGGGGTCTCGACTTCAGCATTGAGGAATTCTATGACATAACGTTGTTTTAACCGAACGTCTTTGGCAGCCATTTTTAAACTGTTACAGTGGTGCCACCTGTTACTGAAACAGGTTGGTAATGCTATACAGTGCAGAAGAGTGTTTAAGGAATCCTGCTAAATTTACAAATTGCACACCGATGCAGTATTTACATACATAAAAAATAGGAGGCATTACTTTTTGACCGTTCCTCGTATTTTAAGCAATGTGGACTAAAGTCACTTTTGGGGTCCTCTGGGATTAGGGGCCCTGAAGCTTAAGCTTTATTAGTTCACGCTTTTAAGGCTTCTTGCCTGTATGCATTCTTTTATGTATTTGTAAGCTACTATTCTGAGTAAATGCTGCAACACAAATATCACACTTGTAAGACTTCTCTCCTGTATGTATTCTTTTATGTACTTGTAAGTTTCTGTTCTGAGTAAATGTTGCACCGCATACATCACATTTGTAAGGCTTCTCTCCTGCATGTATTCTTTTATGCACTTTTAAATTATTTCTTTGAGTAAATGCAACACCACAAAAATCACAGTTGTAAGGCTTCTCGCCTGTATGTATTCTTATATGGTTTTGTAAGCTATTTTTATGAGTAAATGCAGCACCACAAACATCACACTTGTAGGGCTTCTCTCCTGTATGTATTCTCTTATGGTTACTTAGATGAGTGCTGTGATTAAATGCAGCAACACAAACATCACACTTGTAAGGTTTCTCACCTGTATGTATTCTTCTATGCTCACGAAAGCTACTATTGTGAGTAAATGCAGCACCACAAAAATCACACTTGTAAGGCTTCTCGCCTGTATGTATTCTTTTATGCTCAATAAAATGAGTCCTTCCATTAAATGTAGCTACACAAACATCACACTTGTAAGGCTTTATACCAGTATGTATTCTTTTATGCTCACTTAGATAAGTGCTTCGATTAAATGCAGCAGCGCAAACATCACACTTGTAAGGCTTCTCGCCTGTATGTATTCTTCTATGCTCATTTAGATGAGCACTCTGAGTAAATGCTACGCCACAAACATCACACTTGTAAGGTTTCTCTCCCGTATGTGTTCTTGTATGTACTTCTAGCTGATTTCTTAGAGTAAATGCTACACCACAAATACCACACTTGTAAGGCTTCTCTCCTGTATGTACTCTTTTATGTAATTTTAGGTCACTTCTTTGCATAAATGCTGCACCACAAACATCACACTTGTAAGGCTTCTCTCCAGTATGTGTACTTTTATGTCTTTGTAAGCTACTATTCTCAGTAAATGTTGCACCACAAACATCACACTTGTAACGCTTCTCACCCGTATGTGCTCTTTTATGGTTGTTTAGATGACTGCTATTATTAAATGCTACACCACAAACATTACACTTGTACGGCTTCTCTCCTGTATGTATTCTCTTATGCACTTTTAGGTCACCTCTTTGTATAAATGTTGCACCACAAACATCACACTTGTAAGACTTCTTGCCCGTATGTGTTCTTTTATGGTTATTTAGATGACTGCTGTAATTAAATGCTACACCACAAACATCACAATAGTAAGGCTTCTCTCCTGTATGTATTCTTTTATGCACTTTTAGGTCACCTCTTCGCTTAAATGCTGCACCACAAAACTCACATTTAAAAGGATTCTCCAATGTATTGATTCTTTTATGTACTTTTTGGTTATCATTCCAAGTACATGATATATCATTAACATCACACTTGTAGGACTTATCTTCCTCTAGTTTCTCATAAGACTTAATGTTTAAATCACTGCAGGTAGCAACAGCTCTGTCACTCACACTAGGCTGAACATTTTTCTCATGGACAGAAAATATTTTACTACAATTTATGTTACAAACTTTGGTCTTTAAAGCTGATGTATTACCATTTAGGTTGTCACAAATTGTAACTGTCCTTTCCTGACTATAGAGTAATTGTTCTTTATGTGTGAGTCTCAGTTTGATGCTATCTTGTCTTATTGAATCAGCAGAGGTATCATTCTCTTCTCTTTTTGCATTAGCAGAGGTATCATCTTCAATTTTATCCATTTTATTTCCATTGCCCTGTGGCAACGCGTCCTGAAGATCATCAAGTTTATTATCAAACTCACACTGCCAATTTCTGTGTACTGTTTTTATATGCTCATCCAGGATAT
This sequence comes from Oreohelix idahoensis, assembly GCA_024509875.1. Lineage (NCBI taxonomy): Eukaryota > Metazoa > Mollusca > Gastropoda > Stylommatophora > Oreohelicidae > Oreohelix > Oreohelix idahoensis. The sequence goes on along the minus strand of JAMPIV010004261.1, from coordinate 75,039 downwards.
CAAGTTGGAGGAAACCAGTATTGCACAGGGGACATGAATATATGTCTGAAATGACGAAAATAATGAGCACATATAAATGATGAAATGTATGTCCTGTATGTAAGAACAATGTTATAACATAAATATAAGTATTATGAATAGTCTGGCACTCTCTCTTCCAAACCTCTACACCTAACGGTAGAAGGGGAACGACTAAGTAAGTATTATGTCCAGGTAATGATGTAATATGTATATATCACACAAGTTTGTTGAATATTTTGAAATGGAATCTCTGTGAAACTCCTAATAGCTGCTAAGACTTATATGTTATACATTACACACATTAAATCACTTAAATTTACAGTCAAAACATGAATTTAAAACAATAAGATTAAATATAAATTTAAAATTAAAAAAATTGTTATTATCCATACCTTCCTCACCTCCACATGAGCCTAGATGTTGTTTACTTTCTGTCACTACCAAGAAGTCAATATGCTGTATCTCTATTTTAGCACAGCTGTTGTCACAATCAGCCTGACAGAAATTTGGATCCATCAGACATTTATGAGACAGGCTACACACAAATGTCAAATGTTGGTGATGTGTGTTTTTTCTGAAATCTCTAATTTTCTAATTACTATCATGACTTATGTACTAGTACAAGCAGATACACATACATATGTATGAACACAGACTCACAACCATACATAGCAAAATAGAAATTTCTAAATACAATGCAGGTTCTGTGAGGGTAAGGTGCGTTTTGAATCTGTAAGTGCAAATAAGCACACCAAATTTAAAAAATAAATAAATATACCAAAAAAAAACAGAAATAACAAGGAATAAGACTCTTAAAAAAGCTTGATTTAGTTTGTCTAGACAACTGAATATACAACATCCTACCTCAATATTAGTATTAAGGGTGACAGGTTCAAGGTAATGGTTGGTATAGTTCAGCGGTACTTAACCTTTTCAGCTGCTAACATCTTTTGAATTCTCAAAATGTGATCTCGCACCCACTTGATAAAAAATCTAATTTTTAGATTACTGTGCAGAACAAAAATTGCGCTTTCATTACTGTCAAATTTAGGAATGCAATTTATTTAGTAATGGTTTAATTTTAAAATTTGTAACACACCAGATACATGTCTATTTATTAAATTATATAATTATAAATTCTTCACGACTTTTTTCTGTTGCTTACTTTCAATTATTTTTTTTGAAACGGGGCTCTTTATTAGAAATAGTGAAACACATATCACTGCTCATATCTAATTGGTTTTTGGCCTTAGTTTTTATATTTACAAGTGAAGAAAATTTCATCTCATACAAGTGCGAAATGGCACAAGATTATGCAATGCTCTCTTTGCTAGATGTGGAAATGGTTCTAATTGAGCACACCAGAAATTGTCTAATTTCATTTGTTTTGAACTTTATTTGAATGCGGCTATTTGTTTGTAATTCAATGAGATAATCTTTCATTAAAGTTCAGTTGTCCATTCAATTAGGCCACAGACGCCGACAAAAAGAAAGTAAATACAAACATCATCCAATGTTATGCAACAACAAATGATAAAGAAGAATCTGAGAAAGAAGACTTTTACACCAGACTACAAAATGTCTTGGACAAAAAGAAAAGAAAGGACATCACAATTTTGATGGGGACCTAAACGTGAAAATAGGAACAGACAACACAGGTTTTGAAGAAATCATGGAATAGGTATGATGAATGAGAATGGGGAACTATAAGCTAACTTCTGTGCTTCAAATCAACTAGCTATAGGAGGAAGCATATTTCCACATAAAAGAATACATAAAGCAACATGGATATCACCAGACCACAGAACGGAGAATCAGATTGATCACACATGCATAAGTAAGAAGTTTAACTCTTTGACTCCATAATTATTTTTCACCCTGTGCCATAATTATTTTTTGAAGAATTCTAAATGGTGAAGTGTACTGTCTTTTAGTGTAAATTTTATGTTAATCTTTTTCCGGGAACTTTACTTATTATATACCAAACTGTAGGGAAATGGATAGAAAATTGTAATATATAACGTCTTTGGTAGTATTAACACAAGTGTGTTCGATATACTTAAAACATTTTGCATGTAAATTTGAAAAACACTAAAAAGTGAACTGTAGAATATGATCTTACCAAAGACAAATTACTGTTGTAGACAATAAAACTTTCTTTTTAGTCTTCAAACATCAAGTTAATCCATATACAAAGTAAAAAAAAAACATTGCTTATGGCCACAATTAGTACATTTAGTGTTATTCACACCAGTTTTTACTGATGTCCCTTGTAAGAAAATAATAAATTATGCAATCGTGCATTACATAATTTTCAAACAAATAAAGAAGTATAACGTCATATAAAAACTTTTTTACACTTATTTAATTTTTTAATAGTATCCCTAGCATCATCTTCTACCTAGGACTAGTGATTAGATGTTATGGTAGGTTTAGTTTTGTTGCTTTTTGATCGGCCAGAATATGACTACTCCCACTCATCAACTAAATCTAATGTGTCTAGCTTTTCTGCACAGATTCCGTATTTTGACAACAAACTGTGACTACCAAACAATCATCATCAATGTCAGCAATGTTTCAAAGTAGTTTGACACAATTATTTGCTTAGGAGACTTAGAAAATGTAATTATAAAGCGTGACATATTTCTCTAGCAATAACAACGAAAAATGCAAACACGCGAATCGTCACACAAATTGTGATAATAACATCAAAACACGCACATGTGCTGCTTAACTGCAGTAAAATTAGTTGCTTAAATAGTAGCAGAAGTCATTCTACGGGTTTTAAAATATGAACTGCATTAAACTGACAATTTTTTTGGTTTATTCGTGATAAACTAAAAACAACGCTCTGAGTGTTGCGCTGGCACGGCGCGTTGAATTTTGCAACGCTCAGAGCGTTGGTCTGGAGTCAAAGAGTTAAGTCATCATTGCATGATGTAAAAGTATGTAGAGGAGCAGATGTGGTATCACACCACCATCTTCTGTTGGCTAAAACAAATTATAAATTCAAGAAATTTACAACAGTATATAGCTATAGACAACAGTACAATGTGAGATATCTAAGAAATCAGGAAATAAGAGACAAATTTTCAATCACAGTATCCAACAAATACCAAGTACTCCAACAGCTGGAGGATGACACAGATACGGAAGACCACTGGCAGCAAGTAAAAAATATATGGAACGAGACAAGTGAAGAAGTACTGAGAAAAAGAGAACATCAGCACAAAGGATGGACAACAACAGAAACCATTAGCAAGATAGAAGACAGGAAAAACAAGAAAGCAGGTTTAAACAGAAGCAAAATCAGAAGCTCCAAAGCCAAGGCTCATGAAGTGTACATAGAAGCAAACCAAGAAGTAAGAAGAAGCATCAAAAGAGACAAGAGGAAGTATATTGAAGAGTTGGCAAGGGAAGCAGAGGAAGTTGCAGCCAAAAGAAACATGAGGGACCTGTACAACAACACATGGAAGCTAACAGGGAAATATAAGCAAGCAAATGGCCTCATAAAAGATAAGAATGGAACATTGCTTAGTAATATACAAGAACAAATGAAGAGATGGACAGAACATTTTGAGAAACTTCTCAATAGACTGGCTCCAACTAATCCCCCAGACATCCAGCCAGCAGAAGAGGAGCTACAAATCAGCTGTGAATGACCAAGTAGAGAAGAAATAAAGAAAGCCATAAAGCTTCTGAAAGATGGAAAAGCAACTGGTCCAGATTGCATTCCAGCAGAGGCCATCAAAACAGATATTGATACCTCTACAGAGATATTATACAAACTACTTGGTAAAGTCTGGGAGAGAGAGGAAATACCAGCAGAATGGAAGGAAGGTATTTTGGTCAAGTTGCCTAAGAAGGGAAATTTACAAAAGTGCACACATTATAGAGGAATAATGTTAAACAGAATCATCCTTGAGAGATTAAAAGAGTCCATAGACAAGCAACTGAGAGATGAACAAGCAGGTTTTCGACAAAACAGATCATGTACAGACGAGATAGCCACATTGAGAATAATAGCTGAACAAAGTCTGGAGTGGAATTCACCGCTTTACATCGGATTTGTGGACTACGAAAAGGCATTTGACAGTGTAGACAGAGAATCACTTTGGAAATTGATGAGGCATTATGGAGTTCCCATGAAGATCATTAACTTAATAAGAAAGACATATGAAGACATGGCATGCAGAGTTCTTCATGAAGGACACCTTACAGAACCTTTTGAGATTAGAATGGGAGAGTGATAGGGATGCCTCTTGTCTCCATTTCTTTTCTTACTAGGTTTATTAAAACATCGACATCACACAACAGAAATGGAATTCAATGGAATCTGACTAAACAGCTTGATGATCTGGATTTTGCAGATGAATTGGCTCTTCTGTCCCATAAACATAATCAGATGCAAGAGAAAATGAAAATTCTCGATGAGAGGTCACAACAAGTGGGCCTGAAAATGCACAGGTAAAAGACAAAGATTATGAGAATAAATGAAAGAAATGATAACAAGATTGAACGTGAAGAAACACCATTAAAAGATGTAGAATCGTACACATATCTTGGCAGTAATATAGACAAAGTTGGAGGGACAGACAATGATATCAAAAAAGGAATACAAAAAGCAAGAGGAGCTTTCATTGCATTGGGAAACAAATGGGGAACAAGAGAAATCAAGTCCAACACGAAAATAAGAATCTTTAACTCAAATGTGAAGTCAGTCCTATTGTATGGCTCTGAGACAGGGAGAGCAACAAAGACAACAACCAAAAAGCTACAGACTTTCATAAATGGGTGCTTGCGTAGAATAGAAGGATTGAAATGGTATGACAAAGTCACAAATGTGGAATTGATGACAAGAACCAGACAAGTGCCAGTGGAACAATAGCTGAGAAGAAGACGTTGGTGATGGATAGGACACACATTGAGGAAACCTGTTGATAGCTTTACAAGGCAGTCCTTGTTCTGAAATCCAAAGGGAAAGAGAGGCAGAGGTAGACCAAAAAACACATGGAGAAGTGAGCTGGATACAGAGGTGAAAATGATAAGGAAAACATGGAAAGAACTTGAGCAGATGGCACAATACAGGAAGACTTGGCAAGTGTTTGCTGAAGGCATATGCTCCTCAGGGAGCAAAAGGGTATTGATTGATTGACACCAGAAATGGTCTAATTTCATTTGTTTGAACTTTATTTGAATGTGGCTATTTACTTGTAATTCAATGAGATAATCTCTCATTAAAGTTCAGTTGTCCATTCAATTATGATAATTAAAAAAATGGATCCATTATCTATCTGCTTCAGTATCTCCCTTGGAAAAAGTCACTTGTTGCAAATGAATTGTAATTTCCTGTACAATTATTGTACGGGTGCGTAACCCAGAATCCGAACATCTGTAAACCAAACTATTCTGAAAATCGGAAGTCTTTTTGGCAGAATTCTGGGCTAATGTAAGTGACTTTTGTTTTCCAAAAGATAAAAATTAATTTTTTTTAACCTGGTATGCAAGGAACCAAAAACATGCGCTCTTCGGTTTATCAAGTTTCCAGCCGTGACGCGCAAGGTGCAGTATAGGATGACGTAAGCGCTACTGCGTGTAACAATATTTTAATGTGTGATTAGTTGTCTCTCGCTACTCCTTCCAGCCATGTGTTGACATATTTACAGGTATGCAAGGAACTGACCACATGTTATGTTCAGTTTATCACGTTTCCAGCACATGACGCGCAGGCTTCAGTTCAGTATATGCTGATGTAATCGCTAAGCGTGATACAGTCAGCTTCAAACATAGCGTGGTCAGTTGTGTCCGGCACTGCTACCAGCCACATGTGTGGATATTTCTGAGCTTATTTGTGATTTAGAGCTGGATATTTGTGTGCTAATTTTGTGATTTAGAGTTGGATATTTGTGTGCTAATTTTGTGATTTAGAGTTGGATATTTGTGTGCTAATTTTGTGATTTTGAGTTGGATATTTGTGTGCTAATTTAGTGATTTAGAGTTGGATATTTGTGTGCTAATTTAGTGATGTAGAGTTGAATATTTGTGTGCTAATTTAGTGATTTAGAGTTGGATTTTGTGTGCTAATTTAGTGATTTAGTGTTGGATATTTGTGTGCTAATTTTGTGATTTAGAGTTGGATATTTGTGTGCTAATTTTGTGATTTAGAGTTGGATATTTGTGTGCTAATTTTGTGATTTTGAGTTGGATATTTGTGTGCTAATTTTGTGATTTAGAGTTGGATATTTGTGTGCTAATTTTGTGATTTTGAGTTGGATATTTGTGTGCTAATTTAGTGATTTAGAGTTGGATATTTGTGTGCTAATTTTGTGATTTAGAGTTTAATTTCATTGTAAAAATGTCGAAAATAGCTGTATATACTCCTGTGGATAACAGTGGGAATAAGAAAAGGAAGCATGTGTCGTTATCGGTGATAGCGCACAAAGTAGAGTTACTGCAGAAGCTTGATCGTGGTGTCTCTGTGCGTCTTCTTACAGAAGAATATGGCATAGGAACTACCACAGTATATGACATAAATCAACAGACAGACAAACTGCTGGAGTTTTACAGGGACAGTGATGACTGTCATGGCGCTATTTTGCCAAAATATCAGACTGGCTACTTTGTGTTTTTGGCAACATTGGGATAACTACCCGCAAGTCAGGTGATTGGCGGAAGTGGGAATTTTTAGGCACCAAGATAGGATTGGTCATCTAGCCGCGTCCGGGTGAGGACGTACCTATGTTTTTCCCTTGCCAGCATTCTTGCTGAGAAGTGTGCCATGAGAGGAGGTGTATTCTAGGTTTTTGCCCTCTTGCGGATTAAGTGAATCATATTGTGTAATGCTAGTTTTGGGTGTATCATCTAGTGGCATTTTCTACATACTGCAGAGTACAAGTTGACTATGATTAGAGTATTTTCATGGTCATAGATTTTGGCCGCTATGGTGAGCGATAATCAGTGCATTGCTTGTACAGGGCCGTCATATTGTGTTGTATGAGGCTAGTAGATAAATTTATTGAGGCAAGTTTTCTCTGACATTGATATATGTATTTCATATGTTTGTTAGCCGTGTGCGGCGGTAGTGTTTGCATTTATTCATTAAAGGGAAGTACCTGTAGAAAGTGTTAACCTTTCTTTGTTAGCCATTATATGTTGTGGTCATGCTCCTAGAGAGCGAGCCTATAATTATTAATATTGTGTTATGATAAATCCACAATATATTTTGATGCTGACAATGACCAAAAACGTATGTCAGATCGGAAAACTTTTCATAGAGGAAAAAAATCTTGACCGTGTTTTGAGGGATAGATTCAACAACGGTGAAGTGAACGCATGCCGATGACTGGTTTGTGAAACAAGCTAAAAAATACCATAAAGAACTGAACAGATGTCTGACTCCAAGCAGAAGATGACAATTAGAGCATGAATGTAGGCTATTTTTAAAGTTTAAAAAAAATACTTTTCCAAAAAATAAATTCTACTACAGCTGAAGCATATATAATTTAAGTTGGGGCAAAATTCGGCTACTTTAGGCAATTTTTGGGCTACTTTGGTCACAATTGGAAAACCCAAAAAATCGGAAAACCAAAAAACAATTCTGGGTTACCAACCTGTATTGTCTTCATTCTCCAAAATAGTTTCATCAAGCAAAGGAAAATTGGCAAAATTACTTTTTACTACATGTTTTATACAAACTGAAAGTTTGCCAAAGCAGACAATTTTTCTCAGGCTGTTATTGTGCTCACCCCAAATCCTTGTACTGATGTGTTTAATTCATTCAGATGAGAGAATATATTGGCTAAATGTGCCAACCGAAGGACTGTTTTATTTTTCAAATTCTTCAACTACATTACTGTGCTGTTTAGTAAGCAACTGAATGATCTCTTCACGCATTTCAAAAACTCTGCTTAGCAATCATTCCTGAGGTAGCCACCAGCTTGCACCACTGGTAAAGTTTGTCTGAATAACTGGATATACATCCTACCTCAATAGTCGCATCAGGATTATGGTTGGTATAGTTTGTCTAAACAACTGGTCATACATCATATCTCAATATTAGCCTCATGGGTGACAGATTCAGGCTTATGGTTGGTATAGTTTGTCTAAACACTTGGATATACAAAAACCTACCTCAATATTAGCCTCATGGGTGATATGTTCAGGTTTGTGGTTGGTATAGTTTGTCTAAACAACTGGATATACATCATACCTCAATATTAGCCTCAGAGGTGACAGGTTCAGGCTTATAGTTGGTATAGTTTGTCTAAACAATTGGATATACAAAAACCTACCTCAATATTAGCATCAGGGGTTACAGGTTTAGGTTTATGGCAATCTTCATTATACTCCTGTTGACATTTCTCACAACCTGGGTTTTGATGACAGAACATGATACTTTTTAAATGATGACATACAGACTGGCCTATTCTCTAATGTATTTATACAATCAGTTAGGATTATTATGATAGGCAAGATTGCCTGGAAAGAAGATACATTAATGTGATTGAACAAACTCAATATAAGCTTATTTACATAAGTACTTTGCATTCTTTTTTACTTCATGGCACATTTAAGTGCCTTCTAAAGTTACATGGCACACTTAAGTGCCCTTTAAAATTGCACAGCACAGTAAAGTGATCTTCAGCATTACACAGCATAGTTAAGTGATTTTCCCAATTCTCTCTTCAAGTACCATGCCTAGTGGGTTAGGAGATTATGTCTCTCCACAACTTCCTGTCTCCAGTACAATTAATCAATTCTGCTGTTGACTTCTTTCAATGCCATGATGTCAAACTGTCCAGTATTTGCTCTATCTGTCTTCCCTTATATATTTTTCCTTCAATCTTACCTGTTGTTACAATATATTCCACCTTTCCTCTTCTCAAAACATGCCCAAAAAAGTGGATTGCTTCTTTCTAACTTGTGAAATAAGTTTCTTTTGTTCATTGGCCTCTTTCAGGACATCCTGATAACTCTTTTTTGGCTGTCCATGGTATTTTTAACATTCTTCTGTAAAACCACATCTCTGTGACCTCTAGTTCCTTCCTTACCTGTTTACTAATTGTCCACGACTCACTCCCATATATCAGGATTGGTTCTATACAACACTGAAGAACTCTCTTACTTCCAATGCCGAAGAATTGTTGCATAAAATTCTCTTCATTTTATAGAATGCTGTTCTGCTCTAATGAGATGCAATTTCCATCTGTTGTTGTTAATATGTTCAGGTATTTGAATTTATTCTTCTTCTTCTTCTTTCCATAACCGCCAACTGATTGAATTTATTGACCTGTTTTAAAACTGTTTCCAAAAAAACTTCTCAATTACATAGCACATTTAATGACCCTTCTAAATTAGACAGCACACAAAAATACTTAAGTATGGTAAATATTACCAAAAAAAAAAAATTATCTTCAGTCATAAGAAAACTATGCGTTAGTGAGACAAACAAACATTGCACTTTGCTGTACACCACAATGTCTTGAGGCCTTTCTATATGTCACATTTTACCACAATGTAATCTTCGATATTATTATATGAGGTAACGTGCCTGATGTAATGACATACTTTACAGACACCAACATTCCACAGCACACTGTTTGATGAGAACTGATTTACATAACAAAACATAATGAAGATCATTCCAGTTTTCTCTCAGTTGGTTCTTGTAATCGTATTATATGGTAAACAGACGATTGGCCTGTTGTGCCTTTGCATATATATAAATATATATATATTTTTTTTGTCCGAATACCATCACCAACCAAGATCTGCTATTTCGGAGCAAGCAAGAGGACATGCACATCATCATAGCTGGCAGATGCTGGAGCTGGGTTGGCCATGTCCTCAGAAGAGATCCCAATGCCATCACAAGAACAGCTATGCTTTGGACCCCTGAAGGAAAACGAAAGAGAGGCCGACCAAAAACCACTTGGCGGAGGACTGTGGAGGCTGAGATGCAAAGAATGAACCAGAGTTGGGGCACTGTACAAAGGATAAGGATGGTCACCGACCGAGCAAAGTGGAATCAATTTGTTGTTGCCCTACAAGACGCCACTAGGTTTGATGGCCACTGACTGCTTTGACGGTCGGCGGCTAAGGATCAAAGAAGAAGAAGATACATACATACATATATATATATATACATACACGCACAGGTACAATTAGTCCCATAGTAGAGATACTGTTGTATGGGAGTAAAGTGTTAAAGACTCGGGCAACAAAAAAAACCAAAAACAACAATTTCACCTGGACAACACTCTGGATGAAATTCAAGGACATCATAAAGACAGCTGCTGCAGAAGCATGTGGTGAAGTTAGACTTAGGAACTAAGAAAAAAAGGACACCTAGGTGGACAGATGAGGTTAAAGAGAAAATAAGAAAGAAGAAAAAGGCATGGAAACAATACTTAGGAACTAAAAACACAGCAGGAAAAACAGAGAAATATAGAGAATATATGATACTCAGAACAGAAGCAAAGAACAAGGTGCTAGCAGCAAAACAGAAGTCCTGGGAAGAATTTGGAGAAAAGGTAGAAAGCGATGCGCAAGAAAACCAGAAATTGTTCTATAAGACCTTAAAGAATATGAGGAAGAGAAAACAGTGCCCTCTTAAATTTATAAAAGACAAGCAAGGCAAATTGCTTATTGCCCCAAAAGAAGTAATGGAAAGATGGAAAGAATATTTTTCAGAATTCCTGGATGGTGAGCAAGGTCAAGCATCAGAAATGATAACCACTGGCACAGAAGAGGAAACCAATGGTGATGAAGATGACATAAAGATGGAAGAACTGAAGGCAACACTGGAGAAAATCAAGATGGGCAAAGCTGCAGGACATGATGGTTAAGTACATGGGAGCAGCAGGCAACCTATTACTCCTAAGGGTCCTACAGGCAGCTTGGTGCAACAAGACCATACCAAAGGATTGGGAGATTGCCATAATAACACTGATTTTCAAAAAGGGTGACAACAGACAATGTGGAAACCATAGAGGCATTTCCCTTCTCAGTGTCCCTGGTAAAATGTACTCTAGAATCCTGGAGCAGAGACTCATATGCCTAGCTGAGCCACAAATGGATGTGGTCCAGTGTGGCTTCCGAGCAAATCGAAGTACTCAAGACCTAATCTTCACACTCAGACAGTTGAGTGAAAAGGCTCTTGAGTATAAGATTGAGCTCCATCTTTGCTTCTTAGATCTGGAAAAGGCATTTGACAAGGTCCCCTGGAACAAACTCTGGGACTGTTTGACAAGGAAAAACATTCCATCACCTCTGATTCATGCTATACAGAGCTTGTACAAGTCTTGTAGAAATTATGTGAGGACGGCAAACCATAAGTTAGAAGAATTCAGGACCACCACTGGGGTAAGACAAGGTGATATCCTGTCACCTTATTTCATACTCCTCATGGATGATGTCATCAAGGCATGTAAGGAGAGGACAGGAAAGTATTCAGTGGAGTACTGGAAGATGAGATAGGTCTGTATTTCACAGCTGGCATTTTCTGATGATGTTGACCTGATTGCTAAATCAGAGGCACATCTCCAATTCAACCTGCAAGTCTGGAAGGAAGAGCTGGAGAAGAGAGGGATGGTCATAAGCAGCTCAAAAACAAAACCATGGTGATATCACACATTTATATATATATATAAAACACAGGTACAATTAGTTCCATAGTAGATACTGTTGTATAGGAGTAAAGTGTTAGAGACTTGAGAAGCAAACAACCAAAAACAACAATTTCAAACTGGATCACAGTTTAGCAGAAAACAAATATGGTAATAACAGCAAAGCAAATTTGATAATAACAGAAAATAAAATGTGCAAGGTATTAAAACTTCATTTCAAAGGGTCAGTGAACACTAACAGAAGTTACTTTTCTCTTTTGACAACATGGAGTAAAACAGATTTATAAATTTATTAGTGACAAACTTTAAGTAATTTTTTTATTCTTGGCAGCACTGTGAACACACAGCCACAATCTAGGCATTGTTCCAGAGTTGAAGAGCTAATATCCATTCTTGCTTTATATTCAGTTCCATAGGTTTGACTATACTTGACACTTATTCTACAGTCACATGTGCCATGTATGTCTGTATATATTCTAAAACTGAGATTCTATGATGATACTATGTTTTTTTTTTTAGTTGTAAATGTGCTATATTATTGTCTTGCACATATTCTGCATGGGAAGATTCTTCTTTCCTAAAATAACCTCTTCCCACTTGTAGTCCAAGCAGTTTATTTTTACTGGGAATATTTAATCCTTGCAGACTTGGTATGTTCTTGTTGGAGATTTCAACAGCTTACATGTATGTCTTCCTTTCATGTTTTTATACCAAGCATAAAGGAGACAAGCTCTATAAAGTTAATTTGCTGTTCGTGATTTTCTGTCACTGATAACTTAGTTGCCCTTTCAGTCATAGCTTACAATGGGAATGTGCCCCTGAGATGATAGCCCTCAACTACTTTATTTTTTGCTGGTGTTCCTTTTGGTGTGTTCTTTTCTCCTCTGCATGTTGTGAGTTTTTTCTGCTTCCCAATCTGAGGTGTCGCTATCAGGAGAATCACCACTTGGTGCAGTCAGAAGGTTCATCCTCCCAGGTTTCTAGATTTATGTCCCAGTGCCTTCATGTCTCTCTTGTACACATCTCTGAACCTCAGCAGCAGTGATGTGGCTGTTCTTTTGCCATCTGCCAGTTGTCCATAGAAGATTATCCTTAGGGACCATCTTCCATGTGGTGGACATAGCCAAGCCAGTATAGTCTGCGCTGTCTAAACAGTGTATACATGCTTTGAAGGTCAGCACATGACAGCACCTTGACTTTTGTCATTTTATCCTTTCATGAAATACCAAGGATGTAGGATCTTGCTTCCATACAGAAGCTTGCTGATAAAGCAGGCATAATATTCCGCAACTTTGGTCTTCATTGTGAGTTTTCCCAAACATGGGTTGTGAGGCGGGCAAAGATGGCTGCAGATTTGCCAATGCGACTGTCAATTTTTTTTGTCCAGAAAGAGATTGTCACTGATGGTAAAACCCCAGTTATGTGAAGTAGTGCAGCACTGTCAATTCATAGTTATTGATAGTGAAAATTGGGGCAACATCCACACTCTGACCAAGCACATTTGTTTTCTTCAGACTTATTGTGAGGACAAAATCCTTGCATGCTTAGGAGACGTGATTCATCAAACTCTGGAGCTCATGTTGACTCTGTTGACTTGAGTAATGCATCATCAGCAAACAACAAGTCTCTTATAGTGGCCTTCTAATCTTTTTTTCCCTTTAGCTTTGTGGGGTTAAAGAGTCGGTTATAGGAAAGGAGGAGGATCCTGTTACATGCCCATTGAGGCATATTGGGAATATGGTAATAGGCCCATATTTTCTTGACCATCAGCACACTAGGGGTGACGTGGTCAACATCACGCCGGCCGCCTTAACCTTCCCAGAGTTGCTCTGGTACCCAGTTGGGGCTGGATCAACCCAGGAGCCATTTGCGGCCTAAAAAAATCCCACTTCATCTGGGGATCGAACCATAGACCACTGAGCTAGGAAGGATCCCGTTACACGCTCATTGAGGCATATTGGGAATATGATGTTAGGCCCATATTTTCTTGACCATCGGCACACTAGGGGTGATGTGGTCAGCATCACGCCGGCCGCCTTAACCTTCCCAGAGTTGCTCTGGTACCCAATTGGGGCTGGGTCGACCCAGGAGCCATTTGCGGCCTAAAAAATACCACCTCATATGTGGATCGAACCATAGACCACTGAGCTAGCATACATGCCACACCTCAGAGATGAAAAACCTGTACAAAAAATTAAAAAAACCTGTACAAAGACCAGCAAAACCTGTACAAAGACCCGCAAAACCTGTACAAAGACTGAAAAACGTAACAAAAGAGTTTATTCATGTAAAAGTATATTCAATTAGATGGTTCTGCACCATCATAGTGACATGCGGCCTTTGCCTTTTTAAGCATGTCTTCACTTGCTTTAAAACCTAAACAACAAGAGTTAGAATTTATTTTGCATAGTAAATACAAATATTAATAATCAATTTGAAAAATATAATTATTTGTAATTTTAATATTATATATAATGAAATAGAATCTTGGAAAAAAATTAATACAATTTATGGTTGAAATGAAGAACAGTTGCTGTGTTTTCTATAGTGCCTTATAAAAGTACAGGCCTAAAGAGACCAGTAATAAGCATTATGGGTTAGGAATCTTAAATTTAAAATCTAATAAATTTTTTGCTAAAGCTGGTAATGAAAATATAAACTAGCGCTGGCGTAATATTAGCCTGTATATTTTCTACCGAACTTCAAAAATTGGAATAGCCGTTAAAGCCCAACTGGTAGTTTTAAATAGACCTTCCCATACAAATTTTAGTGTCAATCAAACATTGATAGTAGGCTAATTAATTATTTAATAATTATAAATCATTGAATGACCGTAATGATGACCACCAAAGGCAAAATAACATTGTTTTTTAAAGAAACGAAATTAAAACTAAGAAGAGAAGTAGGCTAACTCCAAATAAACTTTTCTCTGATCGAGTTAAGATGTAAATTTTCCACGCTATTGTGGTTTTTTTTTCTTTTCAGTTTCATAATTTGGTAATATCGGAATGACGTTCGCCGAATGCTCCGCGTGTATTTTCGTACCATTTAGATTTAGGGTTAACCCTAGCTGTAACCCTAATTATAACTCTAAATGGTACGAAAATACATGCGGAGCATTCGGCGACCGTCATTACGATATTAAGCTACCCATAATTTGTAGGCTATTGTATTATTTTTCAAATTTACATTTCTTACGCACTTTCTACAAGTTTTAGTGAAATCAAATAATATGCAGTGGTATCAGCCTTTTTTTTTTTACCAGCCGTAAATAATAAATTATGCTAAACCTTAGGGGAAAAGAAAGCATAGGCCTAAGTTATCTGACAGTTAAATCTAACTTCATCTAAAAAATGTTATTGTAATATTTTTTTTAAAATGAATTACTTACCAATACTAAACTGGAAATTAATCCTAAACAATAGGCTCGACTCAAAAAAGATTTCAGTGCTGCGTAATCGTTCAAATAATCAGTAACCTCGCGCTAGCTTTAGCGAAAAATTGTGAATGAACACGCCTCGCACATCCCGCGGCAATTGAAAAATAGGCAGCTTGATTTTCATTGGTTATTTTTTTTTTTTATCCACTTGGCTTAAAATCTCGCCGAATCTCATGACGCAAATTGTGTAGTGGCACAAGATTTATATGTATATTTAATAATTAGGCGAAAAAACCCGTACAGACCCGTGTACGGCCCGTACACATCTGAAAACGCAAACACCCCGTACAGATTATGGGTAAACCTTTAAGTGTGGCATGTATGACTGCTAGGAAGCCAGTGCACTAATCACTATGCTACCGCGACTCCTCCTTATGGTGACCTTCTAATTTTGTTTTCCCCTTCAGCTTTGTGAGGTTAAAGAGTTGGCCATCTGACCTAGTGTGAAAGCATTTTACTTCAGTTGCATCTTCAAATGCATGTTTCAAGTGCAAGGCAAAGAAGATCCCAAAGAGGTTTGGAGCCAGGATGCATCCTGGTTTGACACCAACACATATGTCACAAGACCGAGAAGTGTTTTCAGCATGTTGGACTGTTCCGTTCAAGTCTTCATAGAATGACTATCATTTCCAGCAATTTAGTGGGGCAGCCTATTTCAGGGCAATTTTGAAGAGTCCATCATTGCCAACCATGTCTAATGCCTTTAAAGGCAATAAGTAAAAGGCTTTTCTTGCACTTGCTGATAACTTACGCATACATTTAAAAAAAGGGAGAAAAAAATCAAACATCCAAACAGTTCAGAAACTATAAAATTGTGATGTTTGTGGCAAGTTTTCTTAAATAAATGTGAATCTACAATAATTATGCTGTTATGCATTTGTCTGAAGTGACAACATTTTGAGTAGATTAAATTTCTTTGAGAAGTAATAAAACATTACCAAGTAAACTGTCCCTAGTAGGACATGCAGATATGGAACTGGTCTTACCAAGTTGTCACAGATTGTCTCCCCTGCTTTGCAGTAGTGGTCCAACAGTGACCAAAACTCAAGAGTATCTAAATGGGTCGTCAAACGTGTCTACCTTGACCAGATTACTCTTGGCAGAGTTGTAGATAGAAGGTGATTGACACTTCTACCTTAAGGGAGCGTTCACAAGATATTTCCAGAAGTCAAGAACCATGCGGTATAGCGCTGAGCAATGGTAAACCTATATTTGTCCGTCACCTTTTGTGAAGGGTTTAAGCAATGGTTCTGGCCCGTTCAAGCCCCCAGTTGGTGTAATCCAATGAGTTTCTCTTATAACAGGGTTTATAGCAAATTTCTTCAAGCATTTTCCAGCCTTTCCAGGTCCAAGCACATGATTTTCATGGGTGGTAAACTCTAATATTTTCTTCATCTAATTTTCTCAGATTTAAAATGGATACCTGTCTTTGTTATAATTCTGGTGGCTAGCAACTTATCAGGCTTTATGCTGGCCCGGCCTTCATGGTTACCCACACCATACTTTGCCCAGGTCCAGCAATCCCCTACTTTGTTTTGACATCCTACAATACAGACATGTTTATTTACATTATATAAAAATATTTTGTTATCTTTTAGAAGTCCTTTTCAGCTCAGACAATTTTTCATCAATTTCTTTGTCAACAGCTTTGCTTTCTTCTTCTTTCTGTCTTACTAATTTCCACAGGCTATTAGAGACAGTAATAAGAGCTATCTTGTGCAGTGTTTCTGCCTGAGAAGCATTGTCATCTGCAGCAGCAGTCAGGGACTTGATATCCAGGTCAAGAGCAATTTTCCTTCTTTTGAGATGCTCTAACTCATCATCAAGAATTTTTTTTTTTTTATTATTACGTTTCTCTTGTTCAACAGTGAACTTCTGGCTGTCAAGAAAATCAAGTATCTGCTGTGAGAACTGCTCACACTAGCTAACATCTTAGGGGTGATTTCAATATTTTCAACTCCTCCCATACTTCTGATGTTATCTGCAATGATTCTTCTGGATAACAAGGTCCTTTCTGCCATGTTGCAATCTTCAATCTCTTTATTAACAGAAAAACCTCTTTCAACGCTATTATTTCTCATGGTCAGCATGAGAGAGAATCAGTAATAGCCGTATAACTTTCCAAATATTCTTAAACTGCTTTTTACCAGAAAGATGATTATGGAAAAATGTGTCCAGATGATTGACATCTCTCTTGAAAGAAGACAATGATCCATTTGTGACAGCTGCATCAATAAAGCCTGAGTATTCTGATAAGTCACACTCAGAGGCATTACATTTTCTAGACTTCACTAGAATATGTAACACCTTTTTTAGCTTGACTATGGAATGGGCTTTATTTGTAATTATTGCACAAGGATCCAAACAAGACAAATCTTTCACAAGTGAATAAGGCAGTGGAGATTTTGCTAAAAATTTTTCCATAAAGCATACCAGTATTTTCTTGCAATCATTTCTGAAAGCAAGAATCTGGAGGTCACTAGCTTTCTTTTCCCTTCTCAATTCCTTTATTGCCGTTTCAGCTACAAAGCCAACATCAATTTTATGGCTGGTCACATGATACTGGGCTTTGCTGACATTGAAATGCAAAATGTCACTAGTGCTGGAAAGTGAACCAAGATGTTCATCTTTTATGAACCTCCGTAAGATGGTGAAGGTAAGGCAATGTAAATCAGTGAACATAAAAGGAAGCATAGGCCTATCAGTTTGATACTTTTGAAGAAAAGGTTCAAGCTGTTTGAAAAGAGACATAAAAAAAGCTAATTTAGCCGTTAAAAACAAGTCTTGCATGACAGCTGTTTTTACAGTATCAAAAGATTCTGTCTTTGGCTGAGGAATTTTACTTTTTTTATATAAAATCAAAATATTTCCTCAGATTTAGCAAAATCTCAAGAGCTCTTTGTGCTACTTTGGAATTTTTAAGCCACCTATGCGAGCAACATTTTAAAAGAACTACTTTTAAATCACATGATCTGAAGTAGTCCTCTCGTCTTGCAGGAGTGTCTTCAAATAGCTTGTAAACTGATTTCAGTATCTTATCCAAAAACCAGTCAGCTGCAATCATGGCTAATTTGCAAGCACCATGAACGTTGTGCAGCCCACAGCTTCCAACATTCAGTAGTTCTATGCCATAATTCTGGTTCATTAGCACATCAAATGCAGTCTGCATATCAAGAGCTCTAGCATGTCCAAGAAACTTTGATGTAAGATAATGTGTTTTTATCACATTTACATCCCAGAAACGAACATGGAAATCCACTTGCTTTCGCTGCATTGATTTGTTCATTCTTTTATCAAACAGAACAATGTAACTGTTCTTGCTAAGCTGGCTCTCAAAAATTGAGGTGAAATATGGAGCCAGTCCAAAAGAGGCCCGGTAGAAAGTTTTCCTTTCAGACAGACCAAACTGTCTGGCAATAGAACTATCTGGAAACATTTTGTGAAAAAATTTATTAATTCCTGTATTTGAATTAAAATTATGATGACTTTTGACTGAAAACAGAGTCCAAATAATCTCAGCTCTGAGAGTTTCTTCCTTGGTCACAAATGACGTCACATCTGTAGGTCTTCTAGTAGTGTTACACATTTTTGATGTGTCTGAGGGAGTAGTGTTAGATGGTTCTGATATTTCTGAGGGTAAAACTGCTCCTTGGTGTCGTGTTCTTTTCTGTATAAAAATAAAAAAATGGAACACACAAATAACTTATGAGTAGGCCTAAGCTATGTATATTTACCAAGTCAAAGTTTTAAACGCATGCATAATATAGTCAAACAATATTTAACCAGAACAAAAGTTAATATATTGGGTGAAGGTATGATGATATTCTTAAAATACTTATTATAAGTGAAAATCAATTAAATATCTAACTGGAAACAGCAGGACTTCACACACCCCCCCCCCCCCTTTCCCCCACCCATCTTTACTATTTGTGTTTTGTGTTTTTGTTGGGTTTTGTTTTGTTTTATCTCATTTCTGTTTGTTTAGATTTTTTTGTTAAATTGTATATAATTTTTATTTATTTATTTACTTTTTTAAATAACAGGTCTATGCACAAAATTGGTAATTTTCATTTATCCTAATTACAGTGATTTAACAGATGTGATGCCACTTTCATGTATCGGTGATTATTCATGTTATCTGGAATTGAAAACATGTAGGCCTATACTAATTATAACCCTTCAGAGGTTGAACGGGATATGTATCTTCATCATAATAAAAAAAAAAAGCATTCAAAATATATTTATTTCCAAACAATGTGGTGAAATTAACAGTGGGACATGAGTCTGATAACACGGTATAGGATATGGAATCGCCATCAATTTCTATTCCTGACAATCTTAAACTGTGTCAAAGATGTTATAGTAAGCAATTGTAAACCAAGAAATTTCATTCAAACACTATAATTTTGGCCCTGGTTAAAAATAAAACTGTAATAACATTGTAAATTACAGACGCAAGTACAGAAGGCCTATCTATAAACTGGACTTATTTAAATGTTTTATAAATGAGATAAATGAATTTATTACTTACCTCAGTTGAAATGAACGATTTAATACAACTTGAATGCGCAGAGACATGTTCTTGGTGTTTTTTACTAGAAGCATGCTACTGCACTTTCTCCCATGCTGGTCAAATATATTTCTTTTTTACACCTGGTGCAATTTGCGTAATTTGCAGTTTTTCCAGGCAATATCCATGTTTTATAACTTGGCATTTCTAGCCATTTATACTGAAAGCAACAACCAGCATGTTCCTAAATGATAATTTGAAGAGTGAAAGATGCTGTCAAAATGTCAAAGTCACAACGTTCAAAGGTGGCGATGCTTGATTCAAATGAATCAGACGTGACGCTAAAATTAATTTGTGCGTTCACATCATAAACACAAACCTATGAAAACGCAAGGAAATGGATTTAGTGCGCAAAGGGACGTAAAAGTTCTACGATAACTGAAGTTTAACGAAAAATACCACCAATAACCGAAAAATGGACGCCAAGCATCCAACTTTCGATTCGTATTTTTATTCCAGGTCTGATGCGGGAAATTCAAGGCTTTTAGCCATTTCTTCAGCCGTGTCAAGGCCAGGAATTTTTTTTCCCAATCTTTTCTAGGTTTTTCCGGGTTGCTACGAACCCTGTCATAAGTAATGGCTCTATAGACGTAAATATATCTAAGTATATATCTGTTTTTTTGGGTTGGCCATGTCCTCAGAAGAGACCCCAATGCCATCACAACAACAGCTATGCTATGGACCCCTGAAGGAAAACGAAAGAGAGGCCGACCAAAAACAACTTGGCGGAGGACTGTGGAGGCTGAGATGCAAAGAATGAACCAGAGTTGGGGCACTGTACGAAGGATGGCCACCGACTGAGCAAAGTGTAATCAATTTGTTGTTGCCCTACAAGACGCCACCAGGCGTGATGGCCACTGACTGCTTTGATGGTCAGCGGCTAAGGATCAAAGAAGAAGAATATATCTATGTATTTATCAGGGATTCTGGCTCAAACGTTTGGTTTCATACATATAAACTGAATCAACTGTATTTGTTTAGTTTTAAAACAACAGGTAACAAATTTAATAGTGAATTAGTCTTTAACAGTTTAAAATAAATATGGAAAAGATTTGTGAAATTTAATGGATATAAATTTATCGCCATAGAGACGTAGATGGGAGTTTTAGGACAATTTGCTGGTGCTTGTTTTACACAAAAAACTTAACTCTAGATGAGTCCTGCAGCTATGGTTTATCAATTCTGTGATGATGAAAGCCTTCTCCACACTCTCTTCCACTGTAGGCGGTTAGGGTGGATGCTTTTCTCTCACACTAGCGGCGTTAGTACCACAAATCATCTGACGGCTTGTAACCATGAGCCCAAATTTTGGGAATACACAATCTCCTTGCACAGATTTAGACTGGATACAGCTCTGTATTAGATGCTTCGAAATCACTTAGGTCTGGAAATTATAGTTAATTCCTCTGATGGCGGGTGTTATGTGAAATCACTGGCCTGTGAAAACTTTTGTTTAATTCCTCTATGACTTGTGATCAAATTCCTAGGTTTCCAGTCTTGTTATTTTGAAGTCCTGGTCCCTTAAGTTTCCAGTCTTGTATTTAAAATGTGGGTTTACTTGTGAAGTTCAAAGATGCCCAATACTCGATCTGTTACTTACAGTTGTGAAATTTATAAGTCCAATGTCTTTTTTTCTTTCTGGCTTTCAGGAGTCGCTAGTCTGATGTTTGCGCTGCAGTGTGTGCTGTGACTCCGATCTTGCTACATTATATTTTCAGTTTCCGAGTTCCAACAAAATACATTGTATATCTCTGAGCCTAGAGGGATCGGGTTGTTAAATCATTACTCATCCTCGGTGTATTGTAAAATATTACATTTAAATTCCACGCGTGACCTCTATCTAATAATTCGTTAGACTTCCGATTGCTCATAAACAAATCTGTGACTAATTTCCTGCCCAGATGCTTTCCTCTCTACCATCTTATCTGCAATCAAGATACAAAGAAAGCACAGATGAGAAGATTATCTAATTATTGCCTTTATCTGCATGCCTCCATCAGACAGATGTTTGGTCAGACAATGTTGTCTTCTTTCATCGTACGCACCATACAAGCTTGTGTCAACACGGTCATCAGCTTTTCATTGGGGTAAAATGCTGGACAGACACGTTTTCAAAGGTGGTCAAACTGATTATGTGATAAATGAATTACCACTGACTGTCTAATAGCCTGGCAGATGTAACAAGTCTGCATGTAAAGCAGATATGCCCATAGGGGAGTGGAGTGCTAAAGACTTCACTCTACTAATCCACCATAGAGAGTAAAAGGCATGAAAAGGCATGATTTATGCCAAATAAAAGTGATTGAATGGGAAAAAATTAAGAAAAAAAAATGATACTGCCACAGGGCTGAAGGTGTGAGAGATCTCACAAAAGAACACATACAGACATTTTGTGACACAAGTAAACTGTCCCCAGTAGGACATGCAGATGTGAAACTGGTCTTACCAAGTAAACTGTCCCCAGTAGGACATGCAGATGTGGAACTGGTCTTACCAAGTAAACTGTCCCCACTAGGACATGCAGATATGGAAGTGATCTTACCAAGTAAACTGTCCCCAGTAGGACATGCAGAAATGGAAGTGATCTTACCAAGTAAACTGTCCCCAGTAGGACATGCAGATATGGAAGTGATCTTACCAAGTAAATTGTCCCCAGTAGGACATGCAGATATGGAAGTGATCTTACCAAGTAAATTGTCCCCAGTAGGATATGCAGAAATGGAAGTGATCTTACCAAGTAAACTGTCCCCAGTAGGACATGCAGACGTGGAACTGATCCTCTTATTCTCCCATCCACCAGAAACATGACCTTCCTTCTCATCTTTTTTCTCTTCCTTCACTGTGTGTCCCTGGAAACAAAACACTGTACACATGTGAGACAAACTGCTTCAGTTTTTAAACATGGCCACACTTTGATATCTGCACTGTTGATTTACTAAGTAACATGAACTAACTTCCTCATTTCACCTGTGGTTTTGCTGGCATATATTCACATGATGAGTATGAGTATTTAATACTTTTTAAAATTTGAAGTTCAATCTGAAGAAAATAGAAATCATTAAAGTTTTGCCAAATACTTGGACATGATATAGCTCACACTGGTATAACATGTTAAAATAGAAGCACAACTATTTGTTACCAAAAAAAGTGTTACATTCATTTAAAAAAAAAAATTAATGGATTTAGATCACCTTCTTTACTCTACTTTATAAATTTCTATCCAACAGGACTGTCGCTGAACATCGCAAGGCTTACATGACAACAACCTCCAGGTTGAGAATGGAGGTAGAGGCAGCTACTACGGCTTTAAGGTGGTTGTCTGAATCTTCATTAACATGGGCATTTATAGTGTCAGACTCCATGATTTGAAAGATCCAAAATGGATGGCTAAGGCATGAATGGATAACCTCCATAGAAGCCTTGAATCTTCAAGAACTGGTGTGGATCTGCTGTCCTAGTCATGCAGGGGTACGGGGCAATGAAAGAACTGATAGACTAGCTTCAAGAGCTCCTATAGTAGTTGCACTGGATATGGACAAGTGAGAGATACTGAGGACAATTAATGATCACATATTAGAGAATGACACTGTAATTGATGAATCATCAAAGTTAAGATTGCTGGAGTTTGGCATTAGGCACAAGAATGGCAGGGATAAATGTATGAGAGGATGTATCTGGCATATATACAACCAGCATGCAACAATTAGCATTCATACCCTTTGAAATTTGCTGAGGGAAACAGAGCACCTATGGGTTTTCCCAGAGTGTAGTGACGTTGATTCTAAACAACAATAACAATAAATTTGTTTCTGACCCAGGATAATGTGGTCAAAATGTAGATATGTTTTTAACCTTGTCAGATTGAAATAACCAATTTCCATTCACCTTACCTTAAAAACCACTGGTTATTTTGTAACAATTTGATCATGGTTTTGAAACTTCATAGTAATATTAATATAAAGTGGCATTATTTTGCTATCTAACAATAAGAGTGACAGAGCATGCGAATAATGTAAAAATGGAATAACAAGAAACAAAGGAATAACACATAACAGTGGAAAAACAAGTACCAGTGGTAAAACATGTAACTGTAGAATAACATGTAATATTGGAATACTATGTAACATTGGAAGACAGTAACAGTGGAATATCATTTAACAGTGGAATAACATGTAACAGCAGAATGTTATGTTAGTGGAATAGAACGTAACAAAGGAATAACATACTGTCCCATAATTTTTGGGTCGCTCTCTTGTCCACTATGGCCGTATTCTGTTACAGTTGTTATACTGACTTACGTGCTTTTCAGTGGTCGGCACCCTTTTTCTTTCTCAGCTATGTAACAGATATTTGATATTGTCAAATCATTTGCCACTCCTTTTTGGTGATAATTCATCACATTTTCTTGGCGCTTCATAGCTCTGCGAAGATTAACACAGGTAAAACCCATATGGGCCTGGTCAGTTTTTGCATAGTTTTGTTTGCTCAAGCCATGCCAGGTGATAAAATTACTTGCCCGCAGATGGATTTTGTGTGCACAAGCGACGGATAAAGAGATTACTTGTCTGTGCGACACACTTTGGACAGACATGAATGACATCATCATTTCCTGTCTGACCTGTATGAACAGATTACTTTAGATAAAAGTAAGATGTTACATTGGAAACACATTGCCGAGAGAGTGTACGGACTTGTCACTTCCATATTTGGGAGACTTGACCTCGCATTACGCGCATAATTTTTCCTACATGGAAATATTTGAATTACCCCATCTAAATAGGCAGTTTTGAAACGATTGGGGGGGTGTTCAAAATAGAGGAACCACCAAATTCCTGATTGCACATTGCCTAAATCGTAACCAACAATCGGGGATAAAAACTTGCAATATAACCTGACACGTTTGCAGTTTTAAGACACAGTGAGAATCGCTTGCCAAGACAACAACCAGAATGCTAGAAGTTATAATTTTAGTTCCATTTATCAGAGCGGACTTTGGTGTAGCATTTTGAAGGACTTAAACAATCCAAGAAAACTCTATCACTTTAATAAGGAAAACCAGGATCTGAGGAAACTGAAAACATGGAGTCATAGTGGGAATTTATTGTTAAAGTAACGACCCCAAAGAACACGTGAAAAAAAAAAGCATCTGCTAGTGTCTTAACCTAATTCTATGAGCAAACAGTCTGTGAGCCAAGATTTGCATGAGATGTACATTTTACATTCTATATTTTTCATTACTAACATGTGAACTAATGTATATATTGCCAATGAATATTAATATGTGAAAATTGCTAGTGGATGTCCAAGTCATTTTAGGCTGGTAACCTCAGCATACAGAATGATGATTTCATGAACCACCACTGCAAGGGCCGTGACTGCTTTATTGCTAGTTTCTTAAAGAGAACTAAAAAGCATAGATAGTCCCAAGTTCCATTTGGAGCAGGGAGGGAAAGATTAAAGAAACGATGTACATTCTAATTATATTTACAATTACAAACCAGTGTAAATGTCTATGGAACATTTTCACTTTTCAAAATAATGAAAGTTTTCAAGTTTTTCTACCAGTGTAGATGTAAGTGTAAACATATTCAATCTATATTGTGAACATTTTTCAATCAGTGTAGATGTTCTTCTTCTTCTTCTTCGTTCGCCCTGAAAAGGACGGTGGTTGCGTTGTGTCTGTTTACGCCTAAGCTGTGATATCTGCACCTTTCGGTCGACACATCCGACTTCAGCACAGCATTTTTTAGGGACAGGGTTTGCCTTCCCATTGCGATCTGCACTCGCTCAGCCAGACTGCACTGCTGCAGACTGTTTCCAGGACCATAACGTGGAAGTGGAGTGCGGTCTTGACCAGCTCTGGTTCACTGGTCCTGATGCAAGCAGTACAGCTATGGGTCGCTGACTGCATTCACTATTGCTGCATCTTGGGGTCCCAGTGTAGATGTAAATGTAAACATATTCTATCTATACTATTAACCTTTTCATTTGAATGTAAAGTAAATATACAGCTATTGAATTTAAATGTAAAGGAAGTTTTCTCGAGAGAAGTTTTGGCCACTGTTGGACCACTACTGCAAAGCAGTGGAGGCAATTCTGTGACACATATAACAGTGGAATACTGTGTAACAGTAGAATACTATGTAACAGTAGAATACCATGTAACAGTAGAATATTATGTAATGCTAGAAAAACATGTAAGAGAAGAAAAACATGTAAGAGTGGAGTAACATGTAACACTGGTATGCCATAAGGATCCCGTTACATGCCCTTTTGAGGCATATTGGGAATATGGTGTTAGGCCCATATTTTCTCAACCGTCGGCACACTAGGGGTGATGTTGGTCAGCATCACGCCGGCCACCTTAACCTTCCCAGAGTTGCTCTGGTACTCATTTGGGGCTGGGTCGACCCATGAGCCATTTGCGGCCTAAAAAAATCCCACCTCATCTGGGGATCGAACCATAGACCACTGAGCTCGGACGCCAGTGCACTAACCACTATGATACTCTGGTATACCATGCAACTGTGGAATACCATAACACTGGAATAACATGTAACAATAAAATAACATGTAACAGTGCAACAACATGTAACAATGGAATACCATGTAACACTGGAAGATGGTGGGATATGACCCATTGACTAAAACTGACAAATTAAAAATTAATTACAGTAGTTCAGCCAAAGATATGTCACTTAAAACTTTAAGTTAGGGAAACATAAGTGAAGTGATCCTTTGGAATGTTTCCCAATAATGGAAAATTGAGTCATTAACCACAGGTTGAGAACCACTGCTGAAGATTTTGTCTTCTATAAAACAAAAGTACAAGAATCATGTCTGTTTAAAAGCTACACTCTCACCTCACAGTACACTTCCTGTTTTATTCCAACAGTTACATCTGAAATGTTGGCTTCAACTGTTCTTGTTGTCTGGGTAATAAATATAAAGAAGCTCAATACTGGCATCAGTCTTATAACAAGCAGGATAGGGACACTTGACAGTAAAACTACAGAACTTGTATCTCTTTATTTTATACCAACAATATTATCAGTACTCAATATTTTGTTTTTATTTTAGTCCAGCTGAATTATTCATCCATTACCCTAAGCTCCCAAAGAAGCACAGGCCTTCAACAAACACTTGCCAAGTCCTCCTGTCATGTGCCATCATCTCAAGTTCTTTCTACGTTCTCCTCATCATTTTCACTTCTGTCTCCAGCTCTCTTCTCCATGTGCTTCTTGGTCTACTTCTGCCTCTCATGTCCTGGGGGTTCCAGCATAAGGGCTGCCTTGTACTACTATCAACAGTTTTCTACAGTGTGTGTCCTATCCATCGCCATCATCTTCTTCTCATCTCTTGTTCCACTGGCACTTGTCTGGTTCTTGTCATCAGTTCCACATTGGTAACCTTGTCATACCATTTTAATCCATCTATTCTACGCAAGCACCCATTTATGAAAGTCTGTAGCTTTTTTGTTGTTGTCTTTGTTGTTCTCTATGTCTCAGAGCCATACAATAGGACTGACTTCATATTTGAGTAGAAGATTTTTATTTTCGTGCTGGACTTGATTTCTCTTGATCTCCATATATTTCCCAATGCAATGAAAGATCTTCTTGCTTTTGTATTCTTATTTTGATATCACTGTCTGTCCCTCCAACTTTGTCTATATTGCTGCCAAGATATGTGCAAGATTCTACATCTTGTATTGGTGTTTCTTCAAGTTCAACCCTGTTATCATTACCTGCATTTTTTATCATTATTTTTGTCTTTTCCCTATGTATTTTCAGACCCAATTGCTGTGACCTCTCATCGAGTGTTTTCATTTTGTCCTGCACCTGATTACAGTTATGGGACAGAAGAGCCAATTCATCAGCAAAATCCAGATCATCCAACTGCTTTGTCAGAGTCCACTGGATTCCATTTCTGTTGTGTGTTGTCGATGTTTTCATAACCCAGTCTATTGCTAGTAAGAAAAGAAATGGAGACAAGAGGCATCACTGTCGCACTCCTGTTCTTTTCCCAAACAGTTCTGTAAGCTGTCCTTCAAGAAGAACTCTGCATGTCATGTCTTCATATGTTTTATTGGTTCTTGTGTCTTTTATCACTCATTCTGAAATTCAGTGACCACACCGTAACCCGTACATTTGCCTGCTGGTTAGTCTATTCGCCATTCGAAGGTAGGGGTGAAGAGCGCGGGGTTAGTCTATTATGCATTTAGCAGGTAGGGGTGGCAGCATGGCACAAGAATGTATTAAGCATAGCTGTATGGGAGTGAAGAGTTAGAGACTTCACTACAGTAAGACCAGCTTTATGATACATTGGAGTGAAGTGTTACAGACTTCACTACAGTAAGACCAGCTTTATGATACATTGGAGTGAAGTGTTACACACTTCACTACAGCAAGACTAGCTTTATGATGCATAGGAGTGAAGTGTTACAGACTTCACTACAGTAAGACCAGCTTTATGATGCAGGGGAGTGAAGTGTTAGAGACTTCACTACAGTAAGACCAGCTTTATGATGCAGGGGAGTGAAGTGTTAGAGACTTCACTGCAGTAAGACCAGCTTTATGATGCAGGTGAGTGAAGTGTTAGAGACTTCACTACAGATAACACCAGCTTTATGATACAGGTGAGTGATGTGTTAGAGACTTCACTACAGATAACACCAGCTTTATGATACAGGTGAGAAAAGTGTTAGAGACTTCACTGCAGTAAGACCAGCTTTATGATGCAGGTGAGTGAAGTGTTAGAGACTTCACTACATATAACACCAGCTTTATGATACAGGGGAGTGAAGTGTTAGAGACTTGACTACGTGACTTTTTGTGGCAACATATCGGAATAAAGTTTTTCAGTCAGACCCGTTTGACAGTATCCTTCATGACATTACAGAATTTTGGCCTCCTCTGTAAATTATGCTGCTATGAATGAACATGCTTTATGATGCAGGGGAGTGAAGTGTTAGAGACTTCACTACAGTAAGACCAGCTGTATTATACAGGGGAGTGAGGTGTTAGAGACTTCCCTAAAGTAAGACCAGCTTTATGATGCAGGGGAGTGAAGTGTTAGAGACGTCACTACAGTAAGAAAGATGAGACTTAAAGCTTCGAGGGTGAGAACCGAGATTGACTCTCTCACGCCACTCGCGACTTTGTTAAGAGCTAAAGACTCACCACCTCTGACTACCATAAAGGAGATAAGGTTTCACTAAAAGTCCACAGACACAACTATACAGACAACATATATGTACAGTATAGTTTAGAGACTGATCCAGTATGCAGCTTATAGTTTATTTACACAAAACAATCAGATAGCACAGTAAAAATAAATAATGTGCAAGGTCGCACAACAGAAATTATAAACAGAACAATTAAATGACAGACAATATAACCCCTCCAGTTCAACCTGTATGGAAAAAAATCAAGGATTACAACAATCTGCTTGGTGGAATCTCTAGCTTAAGAGCCACCAATCCTATCTAACCTAATATATATTATTAAAAAAAAAAAAATCTAACTTCACTGTCCGGCTGCAGACATATATCTAAATGCCTACACACAATCTGAAAGCACTTTCTAAAGTCCTACACCGCCAATCACAAACACTGCTCCACTAATGGACTTCTTCAGTGCAACCTCAGAGGCTGTCCTCTGCTCTGACTATCTAACTTCCTAAATTCTGTCTCGCCTCTGTTTCTGTCCTGGCTATCTGACTCTAAAAACGTCTGTCTCTCCTATCTAAAGCCTTCGGAAGGAATGTTGACCCTATCTCCTCTCTTGAATATTGTAGCTGATGACTTGGGCTTTTAGACTTAGGTACTTGACTCAGAAGGTAGCTGCTTCACTGCTGACGAAACTTAATTCAACTGCCCGGTTACCCTTCATTGGGTTTAGGGCTGTTGGCTTTATTATGGCCAAATTTAAACGACAACACCAGGCCAAACGTCTTTGTTTTGGTGTGTTAATATGAGCTTAGAGCTCAGGATTTTAAGAAATCTGCTCCCGCTGAAGAATGCTTCACTGCAAGGGAACTGCTTCCTTCTACTGGTGCAGACGTACTTGGCGCCAGTAACTACCGCATCACCTGTTCTCTTCACCTCTGGCAATATCTCGAGCCCTTGGCTCCTGAGATGACAAATTGTCATTGTAAATTGGAAGGCAGGTTACCCCCTCCCAATGTGCTGTGAAAATGCTGTGAAACAAATAATAACAACTCATTCAAAGATTCCCAATCTCAACACATAAACTCAATTAACACATACACTCCCGTCTATCCCCTACACACCTCTACGCACAAGCGATAATAAATACTCCTACCCCGCTCCCACTTAATGTCGGTCTGGTAGAAAAACTCCCAGACAGCGGCTGACCTAATCTGTTACACTAGTCCAGCCTCAGCGTCAAAACAATTCATTCACTGAAGGAAACCTCTGTACTAAATGCTAGGCCCTACTTTATATTACAGATTGGCCCTGGTGAGTCATCACTCAACCCAAAATTAAAATAGACCTCTCTAGGAATAATTAAATCCCATCTCCGTAATTAATTACACCCCTCACTCCCCTCCTGACAATACAACAATTTAATGCACAATAAAATAACGTACACAAATACGCTAGCGTATTTACACTGCAAATATTATAATCAAATCGAGGTCACCTATATATTGGACCTCACAATTACAGTATTGATATAGCCTAAGGACTTAACCTTCTACAATTAATTTCACACACCCATTACATGCCTGATAGATATTGCTACTATTCACAGAAAGTTATAAGCACAACTTACAGTTTTATGGTAAGATAGCAACTGATGGCACTTCTAAATAAACTCCCAGAAGAAAACTTTACTTAATCGTGCTCAGATCTACCATAAAAAAAAAAAGATCTATCTACTTAACTAATTAAGTTTTACACATACCCAATTACCGAATATGTGAGCAGAATCAACTTTGATTCATTTTGTGTTATTTCTACGTACCTGGGTCGAGGCTACCCCCCACCCCTCAATTTACCGGGTAGGTGCAGGTTTTTCCTAGCTGACAACTCTACCAGCCTAATAATAATACTTGCTCCACTCTCAAATGAACGCAATTATATACAAAGAAAGACTGGTGCGGATATAAAATTAAAACCTACAGTAATCCCTCATAAATAAAAAGTAAATAATACATGGAGAAGAAGACTGGGGCCGGCTGAAAATAAAACTACAGTTAAGCATCACAGGTCCAGAATCTTTTCCATCTCTTAGAAGCTTTATGGTTTTCTTTATTTCTTCCTTCGTTGGTCTTTCACCATTAATTTGTAGCTCTTCTTCTGCTGGCTGGATATTTGGGGGGTTATCTGGAGCTGGTCTATTGAGAAGGTCCTCAAAATATTCCATCCACCTCCTTATTTGCTCTTGCATATTGCTGAGCAGTTTTCCATTCTTGTCTTTCATGAAGCAACTTGTTTGCTTGTATTTCCCTGTTAGCTTCTTTGTGCTGTTATACAGTTCTCTCATATTTCCTTTGGCTACAGCATCTTCTGCCTCTCTTGCCAACTCCTCAATATACTTCCTCTTGTCTTTTTTGATACTTCTTTTTACTTCTTTGTTTGCTTCTGTGTACACTTCTTGAGCCTTGTTTCTTCTGTCTTTTATCTTATTGATGGTTTCTGTTGTTATCCATCCTTTTTTGTTGGAATTCCCTTTTCCCCAGTATTTCTTCACATGTCTCATTCCATATAGTTTTGATTTGCTGCCAATAGTCTTCTGTATTCTCTACATCTTCCAGCTGTTGGAGCACTTGGAATTTGGTGGATACTGTGACTGCAAATTTGTCTCTCGTTTCTTAGCTGTCCTACATTAAATTGTTGTCTATAATTTTGCATTGTTGCATATCTCTTGAGTTTCATTTTTACTTTGGCTTTCAGAAGGTGGTGATCTGATGCCACATCTGCTCCTCTATATACCTTTAGATCCTGCAATTATGATCTAAACTTCTTGTTTATGCATATATGATCAATCTGATTTTCTGTTCTATGGTCTGGTGATATCCATGTTGCCTTGTGTATTCTCTTATGTGGAAACGTGCTTCCTCCTATAGTGTTAGTAAATAAATAGGTAATTCCGATATTCATGTTACTGGCCTCCTTTCATGTGTCGGTGATGACCGGACTCGCTTTTTGTTGGAGAATCGTCTTATTTTTCAAATGGGCTGTTTAACTCCAAAAGGGCTTAATATCCAACATCATTTTGCATAAATTCTGGTGCTTTTTCTCTCTTTTTCATTTTTCTTTATTTGTTGTTTTTTTTCGATCTATCTTCTTATGTTTTTGTGTTGGTTCATTTCGTATCTTATTGTCGCTATCTTATACGTCACTTCCTTATACGATTTCTATATAGGCGCCTCAGTGTTTTATTCTAAGTATCTTCGGATCTAGCTAAGTGACCTTTTACTTGTTCGATAGTTTTGTTCATTTTTTTCGTTTCGTTGATTATTTACTTTCATATTTCGATTTTTTTTCAGGTATTACGATTTTCTTGTATTATTATTGTTCATTTTTTGCTCGTCACTGTGGGTGTTTTCTTTTTCCATCTGCTTGTATCGCTCATTTTCTGTATGTTTCTCATCATCGTATGTTTTTGTAGTACCTATATGTATATCTTGTCCTTGTCACCTGTTTGTAACTGTGGTTGATGAAGGGTAAAACCCGAAACATCCCTTGTTTCATGTGAACCGTTAATTTGTAGAAGTGATTCAATACCGTTTTATTGATTTATATACTTATATTCCTCCTATAGGAAGTTGATTTGAAGCACAGAAGTTTGAGAATAGTTCCCCATTTTCATTCATTACTCCTAGCCTATGTTTTCCCATGACTTCTTCAAAGCCGGTGTTGACTGTACCTATCTTTGCATTCATGTCACCCATCAAAATTGTGATGTCTCTTCTTTTTACAAGGTACTTTTTCCATAATTTCCTGTAGTCAAGTATAAAATGCTTCTTTCACACTCTTCTTTGTCATTGGTTGGTGCATAACATTGGATGACATTTACTTTCTGTTTTAGCTGTTTTAAAAGTATCTGTTATTTTTCTGGGTCCAATGGCTTCCCATTCAATGAGTGCTTTCTGTGCTTCTTTAGATAACATAAGAACTACCCCGTCACTGTGGTGTGAACTTTCATCTTCATGTCCTGAGGACAGCACCAATTCACCTGTGATGAGTTTCTTCTTGTCTACCCCCTTCCACTTTGTTTCACACAGTCCCAGAACCTTGTTTCATATTCCCTCATTTCTGCTGCTATTTGTGCCACTTCCCCTTGTTTGTTTAATGTCCAAACATTCCAGGTGCCAAATCTGGAAGTTCTCCAAGAAGAAAGAAGGTTAGTCAGTAACACAGAGTCCTTTCGTTGCACCCTACGCCTCCCTGCGAGAGGACCTTCCCCTATCTTGGATGGCTGTGTTTTATTTTCCTTAATTGACGTGTCCATGTTTGTTGAAGTTTTTTGTGGTTTAAATTTGTTTACAGGATGGGGTAACCAGCCCCATGCCCAACCCTCCTTAGTCGCTTTCTACGACATGCATGGCAGGGAACAGTGTTATTATTCTTTGCTCCCCTTTTGGGCCCCAGTAACACACTGGTGAGTTTACACATTACATAAGAACAATAGTAACAGTTAACATTCCGCAGCAATATGGTTTAAATTTTATCAGCTGTATACACTTTTGAGTCTATTAAGATAATTCTGTGAGTTTAAAAATTAATAACAGAATCTCATTCGTTTTATGCTTATAGTTAGATAGAAGGAAACAGTTTTCTAATGGTCTGGTATTGCTAGTAGCAATCAGTAATGCATGTACATATGTTACCCTGTTAAAAAAAACCAAAAAAAAAAAAAACCTAGCTATCAATGATTGTTAAGTATGAAATGGTTTACCAGATTTGGTTTGGTTTTGAGGACTATCTTCACTGCACACAGACAACTCCATCAGTGTTCTGATCTCCTCCCTAAGATCACATAAGGAGAATCTCAGCAATGTGCATGGACTGCATAGCACTGGCGAGAATCCCAATAGGAATCGCACATTTTATAAAAATTTGTTGTGGTGTGCAGGTTTCTAATTTTTAAATTTTGCCAGGGCAGAAACCTTATGGCATACTCTGTACGATTTCCAACTACCATGGGATTTTAAATGTGCACAACCTGCACATGGGACCTCCTATTTTTTTGCCCTTAACTGAGAAGTCTAGGCATCTGAACTCACTACCCAGGAGACAGGGGGAGTATGACATCATTAGGACAACTAGTTCTAAAAAATGTTTCCATAAATTATATTTCCTCTCCTGGGAATTGAACCTGGTATCTTTTGAGGCATATGCCATATCTCTTAGCCACCCCAACCCCATCAATTTCCAAATTTCTCTCAGTTTAACTCATCATTAATGTATTAAGATTGTGATAAAGAAATAAACAAAATGGAAAACTCACTGCAAAATCTGTATTTATTTCCCATTTAAATTTCTGATCCAGGAATATAAACTTCTTGTCCATATTTCCTGCAATCTGGAGAAAAAAAACGTTATATTTGTGAATACATTCAGTAAAATGGTGTGCTAAGATACTGCTGTCACAAGAGACACCATTGAGGTTAAGTACGGCATGATATATGTAAAAGCGAAGGTATGTAGATAGGATAATTTTTTATTGCCTTGTGGGCAAAGGTGGTGGGTGCCAGTTAGTGTTCAGGGGAGAGGGTGTAGCGGCATCGATGCAGAGCGAAGCAGGGGATTGGGGTTAACTCTTTGACTCCAGACCAACGCTCTGAGCATTGCAAAATGCAACGCGCCATGCCAGCGCAATGCTCAGAGCGTTGTTTTTAGTTTATCATAAATAAACCCCAAAAATCGTCCGTTTAATGCAGATCACATTTTAAAACTTGTAGAATGACTTGCGTTACTATTTAAACAACTAATTTGACTGTAGTTAAGCAGCACATGTGCGTGTTTTGATGTTATTATCATAATTTGTGTGATGATTTGCGTGTTTGCGTTTTTCGTTGTTATTGCTAGAGAAATATGTACACTTGTGTTAATACTACCAAAGACGTTATATATTACAATTCTCTATCCATTTCCCTACAGTTCGGTATATAATAAGTACATGTTCACAGAAAAAGATTAACATAAAATTTACACTAAAAGATAGTACACTCCGTTTTGAATTCTTCAAAAAATAATTATGGCACAGGGTGGGAAATAATTATGGAGTCAAAGAGTTAAGTCTATGTCTGCATTTTCGTTTCTTGACAGCATTTGGGGGGTGGGGGGTGCCTATTATGGTTCGGGGGTGATACTGGTTCGGAGCGTGGAGATGGTTGTGGTTAAGTCTATGTCTGTATTTTCGTGGACATATTTTTTAAAATGTAGAGTAGTTGTGGGTCATCGGTGGATAAACTAGGTCATGTGTCTCAGTGTTGTGTGTTTGCACATAATATAAATTGTCGTAAGCATAATTTATTATAAAATTAGAAACTAAAGCATCAGCCTATATGTCATAACTGTAACCTGTCAGAGGTTGAACTGAGTACGTTTCTCTCATTTTGGTTAGGCCCTAGTGTTGATAGTGGGTATTTTACAATGTGTCGAAGCGATACTGTTACTTGTCCGTATAA
Source organism: Oreohelix idahoensis (assembly GCA_024509875.1). Classification (NCBI taxonomy): domain Eukaryota; kingdom Metazoa; phylum Mollusca; class Gastropoda; order Stylommatophora; family Oreohelicidae; genus Oreohelix; species Oreohelix idahoensis. The sequence continues at coordinate 39,719 of JAMPIV010004261.1, read as the reverse complement.
ATAGCGTTCGGGCAAAATAGCGGGCCTTCTTCCCAGCTACCCTCATGAGTGCCTGAAACATACCTTTATGTTCTTCAAATATGATTATAAATATTGACAGTTTTTCATTATATACGTATAGAATTTTTAGCAATTCCAGCAAACCGGAAATGTAAAACCAAAGGTCACGTGGTATTGTGTTTAATGTGTTATTGTTCTGGATTGGCTTTAATTTTTATTTCTCTGCTCATGGTTACTATTATTCGTAGGTTTTTGCAGTCGATGCTTATGCATTATAACGTTTTTAAAATAATATTTTTATAATAATAATGTTAAACATTGCCTTTGTTTTCTTCTTTCTTTGTACACTCCCAGACGCAAGGGGAGGCAACCCGTGGCAGCAGACAACTTGACCCTTTGGATCTCAGAAGAATATATAACTACGGCACGCGTTCGGATGCTGCAAACCCTAACATCAATGGATGAGTGGGCCAGAGTAGGGTAGGGAAGATAAATAAAAGAAAAATAGCATGTAAAGCGTGTTCCCTCTCAAATAAACCACAGAGCTCCAAGTTAATGCTAAATAGGAAAAATCTTCACGAAAACCGAAACTACCTAGTGATAAGTCCAAATCTAAGCAAGGGTAGTAATCGTTATGAGTCTCGGATGTACAATAGATTATAATGATTGTCCCACTTGAACAGCTGTTGTCTGGCTGTTAATTTATTAAAAAAAATATATGAGCGTATCGCATTCGAATCTTCAAGATTCAGAACGCTTTTCACAGTGGCGAGTTCCACGTGAGATGATTTTCTGCTAAGCTAATTTTGAGCGATGAGCGAAAGTTCACGGGGAGTTAGCCCCAGGCTTTTTGGGTGATTAGCTGGGGTGTGCTGGGAGAGAATGTTTTTGGTGTCAGTGTGTACTGGGTGAATGCACTGAGGAGATGTAAAGTGTTTTTCAATGTGTACCAGTGTACATGCATTTATGCTGAGATATATTATGTGTGATTATCCCAGATGAGATGTATTAATTAAGGAGATGTTTCTTGGGCCTTTGAGTATACAGGCCAGTGGTTAAAGATTATGTACATTTTGAAGTGTTTGTGTCCTGGGCGTGACTGGAGAAGTCAGTCCAGTGTTTTCGAGGTAAGCCTGTACAGTGCTTGATATGTCGACTTATATTGTGAGGCCAGAAGGTTTGGACAGGCCGTATTATGATTAAAGACAGTGCGCTGAGACGTCATATATAATGGAGGCCTATTATTTACTAGAACTGCGATGGCAGCAGTCTTCTAGATGGATTAAACTGCGCTGAGACGTCATATATAATGGAGGCCTATTATTTACTAGAACTGCGATGGCAGCAGTCTTCTAGATGGATTAAACTGCGCTGAGACGTCATATATAATGGAGGCCTATTATTTACTAGAACTGCGATGGCAGCAGTCTTCTAGATGGATTAAACTGCGCTGAGACGTCATATATATTTGGAGGCCTATTATTTACTAGAACTGCGATGGCAACAGTCTTCTAGATGGATTAAACTGCGCTGAGACGTCATATATATTTGGAGGCCTATTATTTACTAGAACTGCGATTGCAGCAGTCGTCCGGATGGATTATTATGATTATACGATGTGGATCCTTGTTTTCATATGCTATTATAACCTGTGTAACATGCTGTGTTTCGTCTATTAATATGAAATTAATATGAAATAAATATAAAGGTATGTTATCAGGCACTCGCAGGAAATAAAGAAGTAGAACACCAGACAACAGAAAAACAACAGACATGAGTGGCTTACCCAGGATTTGAACACTGGACCTAGGCGGGGTTGTCGCACGGAAGGTCCAGTGTTCAAATCCTGGGTAAGCCACTCATGTCTGTTGTTTTTCTGTTGTCTGGTGTTCTACTTCTTTATTTCCTGCGAGTGCCTGATAACATACCTTTATATTTATTTCATATTAATTTCATATTAATTTACTGTTTACAGGCCTCAGGTTTCCCTCCCTTATTTGTAATAAATGTGTTTCGTCTACCTTATCGTGACCGTGTTGTGGTGTAATTAAACTGTTCATTAACTGTAACAAGGCGTTCAACCCTCCATGACTCGTACGTGAGCTAGCGTGGTGTGAGTGACTGTTCCTTCACACCCTTCACATATCATACACGGTAACAGCACAGCAGTACACACATGGATATTTAGCCTATATACAGTATGCAACAGACTGGATGAATAATCTTACTGTATCAGAGTTAGAATCGTACTGTATCATTGGGTCTTATCAGTTGGTGGTTTACAGTCAAGTTGGAATCAATACAGAAGAGGTTACTGCTACTGCAAAGTGGATAAAGCGGTAACATTCATGGTGGCCAAGACTGGTTTTATCTTCTGTTCCAGTTCAAGCTGGATCGAACTTACGACATTTATAATAAGGGCCTGTGTGGCGTGATATAATATATAGCAACCTTGGTATTCGACTACTCTATGGTTAGCAATTGTACACTTCATCTGCAACAGTGGATGTAACATCGTTTTGCAACAAATACTGATTGTTACAGTGGCGGCAATCAATAAGCCTAGCGGCAACAGTCGTGGCCAAAACTTTTGGACGTTATTCCACGTCATCTGCGTTATGTGACTTTCTTCTATGCTGCGTGGCGCATTTAAGAATCCATCATCATTATCAACTACGTGTGCAATAGTAGTTGTTTTCAAACTTACATGGTATGATACCTACTATATAGACTTGCCCCAAAACAGACGTTAACATAACTAGGCGGTAACATGTCTGATGGAACGTGGCTTATTAATACCCATCTACATACAGGACTACAACATATCTAACATTTCCGTTGCCAAGATATGCTTCATGATTCAGTTCTGCTTTTTGAATTGAAGCTTTCAAGTGAACTGTGCCAGTATTTTGGTGGCGCAATTACAGAAGTTTACCATCATAGTAAACAAGAGATGTCAAGTACTTCCTTTCAAGTGGATTATCAACGAGATTGACAGACTGTGTACCCCTACAGTTACAGAGGGAATTCAAGCTGATGTGCAGTCATTCTACACGGGTGCCTCAAGTAGATGATTGGCAGTAATACAGTTCCTGTTTACCTGTGCGGTTTACGAGCACACATACCGTAGCGAGGACAAAGGACCTGAAGTGAGAAGTGTCAAGCTGCGGTGACCTTATGCGGTGAACTGTTTTCCCCAGCAGACTTTGTGATGTTCAGCATTTAAGACGGGCGTATTTCCCTTCATTGAAGATAAGTGGTTTATATTGTGAAAACTGTGCCATTTTATCTTGTGTCAACAAGTCTTCCTATATATAATGTGTACTATTTGTTGTAATGAGTATTTCATGTTAAATATTTTATGTTTCATGTCTACTTATGAAGCATTCTTTAGGATTTGTTTTGTAAGTGTCAAGTTTGTGATAATTCCGGTTTAAGGCTACAGACCTTACCGAAGTCTGGTTTGCGATTTGTCTTTTGGGACAAGTAATTGTATAGGTGTGACGTAACGTTTCATTGTGATTATTGTGGTATTTTTCTTTGTTCCTTAGTTTATTGATTAATTTGTTTGTGAGCGTCTTTCTCTATTTCCTATCTTTTAGTTTTTATACACATTTTCGTTTATATACGGTGTTGGTTATTGTCTTGCCATTATTCGCGGTTATCATTACATGCTATGTAAAATTTTTTGCCTTAGTTAAGCCTTACTGTTCAGTTGACCTCTGCGAACGTTATCGTTTGTTCTGTAGTACCTTGTCTTTGTAATCGTTGTTCTTACTGTCTATATAATATGTTAGTTGTTTGTAACTTATTGTAAGACTTTGATGCATAAGTGTTTAAGGCTATTTCACATAATATTGACATCACTCAAATTGATATAAAGTTATCCCTCCTATTGGTATATTTTACAAAGGTTCTATGCACAAGAACTTATGCTATTATGGTATACAGTAATTAACTGATTTTTGCAATTACTTGAAAGGATATCTAGCTTTGTGAGCTGAAAAGGTAATTGTCCGAATTTTTAGGGACATAAACTTGTGGTAATTATAAGTGGTGAATATATATAGTGGACTTAGTAATTGTACCACTATGGATCAAGACATTGGTTCTGATATGGATCCAGATAATATGATGCCTATGTTGGAATATTTATTTCAGGATGGCCAGAATAATGAGAATTTGCAATGCCCAGAACTCGAAGAACACGTGATGGATCGATTTCTGGCTAATGCGTCATTTTTTCTAAGAATTTTTGCTCAGAATAATTTTCAGTCCATTCCTCATTTGGTAATGTCTGATGATTTGGCAGATTTACTGAATTATCTTCGTGTGTTTTTGCATCATCATATGGATATTAAACACGATCACATTGTGAGAAATATAAAGAAGATAATCTTCAAGGACATTCATGATGATCAAGAGGAGAAGTTGAAGGATGAGAAGCAGATGGAAGAAATTAAACATAGTGCGTTACAGGAAAGGGAGAAGATTTTAGAAAGTGTTGCTAAGGAGAGCAAATTACAGGCAAAAGTTACTAAACTTGAAAGTGATTTATATAAATCAAACTTGGATCTTGAAAGACGGCAAGAAGCATTAAATTCAGCATTGTGCAGGATTAAATACTTGGAAGTTAATTTGGGAGATAAGCAAGGCGAAACTATTAATCTCACGCAGAAACTTCAAGAACAGAAAGAGAAGTATGACAAGTTGAAGGTTGAGAGCAATGTTCGTGAGAAGACTTACATAGAAATGCTTCATAATGTGTTAGATGATAATGAGATTCTCAGTTGCCAATTGAAAGAAAAGAAAGAGATACATGAGAAATTGAGAATTCAGGCAAAAAAATGTGAAAACGTATGTAACGTATTCGGTCGTCGACTTAGAGAAAAGTATTTGGCATCTCCCGAGAAGGTTAATGAGCTTGGGAATGGCCAGAAGAGTAAGACCGAGGCGCTTCATATGGAGTTAACACAGTTAACAGCAAGTAATGAAAAGTGTAGTGGCTACCCAACAGCCTCTTCTGCCCCACATTCATTGATCAACGGGTTCAGACGCCTGTTGGCTATTGTTGTTGAAACGGACTACACATTCAAGGAAGCAGAAAGGACCAAGGAGTTCTTAAAGGACCCATTAAAGTTTGCTGCTGTTGCCGATACAGTTGCACCAGCTTCAGCAGCCAATTTAGCACAAAAAGAAGAGAAGAAGAGATTGGAAGAGTTAATCATGGAGAAGGATAAATTAGCTAAGATTGTAGCGAAGGAAAGATGTAGAGTTTTGACATTCAATGACGTAATTAAAAAACAAATTGAACAGATTTCACTTAAAAATATTGAAATTACGGAATTAAGGGAAAGAATGGACGGTTTGGTTGATATAATTTTAGGGAGAAAAATACTGTCTACTGTCAATATTGACAAAGTTAGACAGAAAGACGGTTGTCAACACGTCTTAAAAACGTCGAGTCGGCAACAGACACTCGATGACAACACTAACGTAAAACGGGGTGAGCAGAAATCCTTGCGTGGCAGGTATAATTTTCATCGTACGGGTGACTATGCTGGTAATATTAATAGTTCCTGGCGACAGGCCAACAAGGGTAATATTGATAATTCCTGGCGACAGGCCAACAAGGTTAATTCTACTGTGATACTTGATTCTGTACATCACAGTAAAGACAAGGATAATTGTCATGTCAATGTTCAAAAAACTAACCGTGTATCTGAAGTGGCAAAGCCTCATAAAAACATAACAAGGGACAAAACTAGTAGTACTTGTGCCCAAAGTAATACTCAGTATGTTAGCAGCCATAAGGATTTTATTATCCCTATTACTGATTCAGAGGTTAAGCACGCTGCCACAGAAAACAAGAAAAACAATCTTGACAGGAAAGATTTTAAACATTACCAAGGAAGATCAGCAAATTGTAATCTGTCTTCTCCAAGAGACCAGAAACAGTTTAACAGATCTAAATATTTTGGTTCTGAAGATTTTGAGAAGTATGGTAAAAATGATTACATGAAAGATTATCAATTTTACGATAATAAGTCTAGAAGACAACAAAAACAATCTGGCAGATATTTTTATCAAAAGAGAAATAATAATGACAACTATGTTAACTTTTCTCAACAAAGGCCTATTGTTATTGATAAACAAGATAATAATAAAAAATAGTGTCTCAAATACAACTGCTTGTTCTACTTGTGGTTTTGAGAGGGTATCTCGCTGTCGTGAGGATATAATTTTTTTTTTCAGCATCCAATAGCGACGACCTTGAGCTACGATCATTTTCTGCCCCGTAAGCCTTCTGTAGTGTTTACACGTGTCAAGGGAAGGCTTGTTGATCGGGTTGAAAGGGCCGCAGGTTCACACAAGCCACAGTTTTAGGTAAATGTAACGTTAATTTCCGTTTTACATCGTTAACTCGGACTGTGAATTAAAATAGAATTTTTTCATTTCTTTATTTTCACAGCGACAGCTTTGCAATGAAAGTCTATGTTCCGGTGTTACATTAACAGAGAGAATAAGGTATGCCACCTTGTATCCATGTGGAACCAAGTGAAACCGGATAGCAAGTTGACTCTGAATTGTATGCGGTTATCTTGCCAAGTTTATGAGACTATTCAACACGGCTAGAATTATTGCCTGTTTAACATTGTTTAAGATATAGATATTATTGTATCGTTTAAATATAGGATATTATATAGAAATGTATTAAGATACCATATAATTTCTATTAGATAATGCATAATCTCATTGTTTTATGCACTGTTTATGCACATATTTATTTTATGTACGACGATGTTGTGATGATGCAACTATTAATTTCATACTATTCTTACACTATTGTGTCATGACGAATATTGTATGTATTATGATCGCAATAAGGTGTATGATATCATTTGCGAGTGACTTGTCTTTGTAACTTTTTGAGGAAAGCAGTGGACTATAGTATTTACGCACGCTAGTCAGAAGACTATGCTCATTTGGTCAATTCTTGGTTGACATTTATGCTCTGTCGTGAGCTTAGCGCTACGAGAGCTGATACATCAAACATTGATGTGTTTTTGCAGAGTTGATTATTAGGACTGTTTTATATGCATGATGAGTTTGTCAGCCCAATGCACAACCTCATTAGCTAGGTATGGTGCAGTAGTCATTTTTAGAGAGTCACTGTACTCCCTAAATTTAGAATTTTTTTTCTTGTGTTTTGATGTCATGTTTATTTACGTATTAGCATTCTAAGACATTATGTAGTAACTATTATATTGTGAAAAATAATTTTGGAAACATAGTTTGATTATATCAGAGGTAATTTTGTATTGCAAGTTGAGAATATATTCTGAAACATGGGTTTCTGAGGTTTTTCGAAACAATAACACCTGTGAGCTTAAAATAATGTGATTTTTTTTGTTCTTGCGATTTAGACATGTATCATTTTCCAGCAGATTGTTTTGATTTTGTGTATGCTTAAGTATAAGAATTTTTGTATGTCACACATTTTGTAAGCTAATTACATTTCAAGATATTAATATAAGGTGAAACTAAAAAAAAAAAAGTTAAAATACCATTTTTATTTAACTTAGCGTCATGAAATATTTTTGTTTTTTACTTTTTGAAAAATGTTTTCTAAGATTGTAACATTTTTTTTTTGGTACCCTGCGCTTAACTGTGCGCTAGAGGGAGTAATGATGTGTTTTTTTTACTTAACGCTTCATGATGCGTTAGTTGGAGTTTATTTATAACGGTATTATTTTTTGTGTATAATGTCTGATGGTTCATTGTTACTTATGAATAAGTTGGATAACTGGGTTAAGGTTAGATTGTGCTTCGTTTATCTACAGCTTTCTTTTGTGGTTGTTAGATATACACGTACATTGTCTTTATGTCCTATACTTTCTTGTCATCATTATATGTATTTATATGATACGTTTTTGATCAAATGGTTATTACGATGTATTAATCCATCGTTCTCTACAGACATACCTGTGTTTTTCTTTTGTCTGTCCTGATTATTCTTCATTTTAGTCCATTTCTTCTACTGACTATTCGGTAGCGGTTCATATGTGGATTATACTTTCATGTTGCATTTATATGGCACTTGATACTATTTGTATTCTTATTCATCCTACTATACTGATACTTGAATCATGTATATTGTTAGGTTAATTCTATACTGTATGGACTTAACTTTGTTGAAAGCAGATTATTTTGGTAGACTTAGCTGATTATTTTGTATGCTTTGTTTTCGGCTTTACTAATAATGCTGATATTTTTTGGATGATATATAGTATTTGGACTTAACAGGTTGATTAATTTTCGGATTAGAGCTTTATCACCCACTTAATTTTTTGGCGGAGTAATGTTTTCAAAAAAAATGATGTTATCATTTTTTTTTCCCCGGGGGGTGGTGTAAACTGATAAGTCCAAATCTAAGCAAGGGCAGTAATCGTTATGAGTCTCGGATGTACAATAGATTATAATGATTGTCCCACTTGAACAGCTGTTGTCTGGCTGTTAATTTATTTAAAAAAATATATGAGCGTATCGCATTCGAATCTTCAAGATTCAGAACGCTTTTCACAGTGGCGAGTTCCACGTGAGATGATTTTCTGCTAAGCTAATTTTGAGCGATGAGCGAAAGTTCACGGGGAGTTAGCCCCAGGCTTTTTGGGTGATTAGCTGGGGTGTGCTGGGAGAGAATGTTTTTGGTGTCAGTGTGTACTGGGTGAATGCACTGAGGAGATGTAAAGTGTTTTTCAATGTGTACCAGTGTACATGCATTTATGCTGAGATATATTATGTGTGATTATCCCAGATGAGATGTATTAATTAAGGAGATGTTTCTTGGGCCTTTGAGTATACAGGCCAGTGGTTAAAGATTATGTACATTTTGAAGTGTTTGTGTCCTGGGCGTGACTGGAGAAGTCAGTCCAGTGTTTTCGAGGTAAGCCTGTACAGTGCTTGATATGTCGACTTATATTGTGAGGCCAGAAGGTTTGGACAGGCCGTATTATGATTAAAGACAGTGCGCTGAGACGTCATATATAATGGAGGCCTATTATTTACTAGAACTGCGATGGCAGCAGTCTTCTAGATGGATTAAACTGCGCTGAGACGTCATATATAATGGAGGCCTATTATTTACTAGAACTGCGATGGCAGCAGTCTTCTAGATGGATTAAACTGCGCTGAGACGTCATATATAATGGAGGCCTATTATTTACTAGAACTGCGATGGCAGCAGTCTTCTAGATGGATTAAACTGCGCTGAGACGTCATATATATTTGGAGGCCTATTATTTACTAGAACTGCGATGGCAGCAGTCTTCTAGATGGATTAAACTGCGCTGAGACGTCATATATATTTGGAGGCCTATTATTTACTAGAACTGCGATTGCAGCAGTCGTCCGGATGGATTATTATGATTATACGATGTGGATCCTTGTTTTCATATGCTATTATAACCTGTGTAACATGCTGTGTTTCGTCTACCTTATCGTGACCGTGTTGTGGTGTAATTAAACTGTTCATTAACTGTAACAAGGCGTTCAACCCTCCATGACTCGTACGTGAGCTAGCGTGGTGTGAGTGACTGTTCCTTCACACCCTTCACATATCATACACGGTAACAGCACAGCAGTACACACATGGATATTTAGCCTATATACAGTATGCAACAGACTGGATGAATAATCTTACTGTATCAGAGTTAGAATCGTACTGTATCATTGGGTCTTATCAGTTGGTGGTTTACAGTCAAGTTGGAATCAATACAGAAGAGGTTACTGCTACTGCAAAGTGGATAAAGCGGTAACACCTAGACAGTACTTATTAATCGCCATTTGACTTGGAAAACCTAGATTGAAAGACACAGGACAAGAGCAAGGCAGAGAATGGCAATTATGAAAACACTTGCTGGCATGGGCTGGGACGCGGACGAGAGAATGCGAAAGAAGCTATACACTGGTCTAATGATATGTACTGGTATTACAGCATTAGAATATGACATTACATCATGGTCAACAGCAGCTAAGTCAAACTTCGATAAGATAACCAGAATCCAAAACCCAGCAATGAGAATCATAAAGAGGGAGGGGCATGAAGTCAACACCATTTGAAGGTTAGGAAAAGATTACATGTCTTCGGCCAATGGATGATAGAAGAGATAGTAGGCGCTATAGCTCAGCAATAAGCTGAGACATTATAGAGGCTGACAGACCACCCAGTAGAATAAACCAGAGAACAAATAGACTTGAAAGTGGAAGACTCAACACTTGTTGTGACCTCTCATCGAGTATTTTCATTTTGTTTTGCATCTGATTATGGTTATGGGACAGAAGAGGTTAGTCATTTGCACAATCTAGATCTTCAAGCTGTTTAGTCAGATTCCACTGAAATCCATTTCTGTAGTGTGTGTCGATCTTTTCATAACCCAGTCTATGGCTCGTAAGAATACAGGGAGACAAGAGGCATCCCTGTCGCATCCATTCTAATTCTAAACTGGTCTGTATGTTGTCGTTTATGACGAACTCTGCATGTCATGTCTTCCTTATTAAGTTATTGATCTTCATGAGAAATCCATAATGCTTTATAAATTTCCAGAGTAATTCTCTGTCTACAGTGTCGAACTCTATTTCATGGTCCTCAAATCCGATTTATTGCGGTGAATTCAATTTTCCAGACCTTGTTCAACTAATATTTTCAATGTGGCTATCTGGTCAGTACAGGATCTATTTTGTCGAAAACCTGCTTTTTCATCTCCCATTTACTTCCCTATATACTCTCAATGATGACTTTGTTTAGTAAATTTCCTGGCACTGATTGTAACATTATTCCTCTATAATTTGTGCACTCTTGTAAATTTCCCTTCTTAGGAAACTTGTCCAGATAACCTTCCTTTCATTCTATTGGTATTCTCTCTCTCTCACAGACTTTGCCAGGAAGTTTATATATCTTTGTCGGGGTATCAATATCTGTTTTGATGGTCTCTGATGGAATGCCATCTGAACCAGCTGCATTTCCATCTTTCAGATGCTTTATGGCTTTCATTATTTCTTCTCCACTTAGTCGTTCACAGTTGACTGATAGCTCCTATTCTGCTGGCTCGATGTCTGGGGATTTGTTGGAGCTGGTTCATTGAGAAGTTTCTCAAAATATTCTGCCCATCTCTTCGTTTGTTTGGTATATTACTAACACCAGAAAAATGTTATTCTGGATAACACCAGAAACATCAAACACCATAACGATGAGAAAAGAAATGATAAGAAAGAAAATAGAAACAAAGTTCCACAAGGAAATATATAGCGGACAGTACCGTCAGATGGAGACGGAAGTAAAACGTCAAACCCGAGCGAACAAAAGGATATTTCTGGACGACCTTGCAAGACAGGCAAAAGAGGGAGCACTGAGAAATGAACAAAGCACAGCATATGAAATAACTAAACTCATCAACAGAAAACAGTGCAAACAATATTACATTGGTAAGAAAATCTCATCACCAAGCATATGAAACAAGATGTGCAGAGCATTTCAGAGAAAAACTGAATAATGACCCACCAGAGAGGCAGCTGAATATTCATGAGGCTGAAAATAATCTAGACGTAAATTCCAGGAAGGGAGAAAATCATCACAGACATCAAAGGGTTAAAGAATTGAAAAACTCCTAGTTATGACAATTTAAATGCAACTATTTAAGATAACTGGTTTGGGCATGTAACTCGTCATGACTCCCTTTCGAAAACGATCCTCCAGGGAACAGTCGAAGGTAAACGGAGAAGAGGAAGGCAGAGAAAATCCTGGGCTGATAACATCAAAGAATGGGCAGGACACGGTTTTTCCACACTTGTACGCATTGCTGAGGATAGAGAGCAGTGGAGGAACCTGTCTGCTGATGCTTCCACCATGGCACCCCTACGACCCATGACGGGTTACGGGTTGAGATGAGATGAGATGATTTAAGATATGCCTTGAACTAGCAGCAGAACTATTAGAACCACTATTTGCACAAGTATGGAAAACACAGGCAACACCAACTGAGCGGAATAAAGGAAAAATTGTCAACTTACCTTAGAAGGATGACCTTGCAGACTGCAACAACTGGACAGAAATTACTCTCCTCTCAGTTCTCAGTAAAATACTAGGCAGGAGAATTTCAAAAGCAGTAGACCATAAAATGAGGAAAAAGCAAGCACTATTCAGAAAGAACAAAAGATGTGTAGATCATATATTCACCCTCAGGAACATTAAAGAGCAGTGCTTAGAATGGCACAGAAGCTATATATTAACTTTGTCGATTCTGAAAAGGCTTTTGTCAGCATTCACAGGGACATCCTATGAAAAATACTGACAGCTTAAGGAATTCCAAGCTTCATTGTTTCCATCATAAAAAGCCTCTTTGCTAACTTTACATGTAGTGTTGGGCGGAGCAAACTAACATTTGAGGTAAAGACAAGAGTACGACAGGGATGCCCCTTTTCAACTACTTTATTCCATACACCCATAGACTGGGTGATGCGCAAGAATACAAAGGACAGTCCAAGAGGAATAAGATGGACAACGTTTTATACACTGGAACATCTGGAATATGCAGATGACATCGCACTACTTGCACATTCACATCAACACATTCAAGAAAAAACAGATAGACTTAATAATTATAGCCAGCAGGTGGGTCTGAACATCAATCTAGAAGACAGAAGTCATGACACACAATGTGGGCAACCCTGAGTTCATAACAATAAGGAACCAGAAGATGTAAAAGACAGACACATTTACGTACCCTGTGTGCATAGTAACAGCAGGTGGGGAAACAAGCAAAGACATCAACAACAGAATAAATAAAGCAAGAACAGCCCTTTGCTAAGAACAACATCTGGAAGTCCTCTTAGTACAGCACAAACACAATATTAAGATTATATGATACATGTGCTTGTCTATGGTGCGGGGTGCTAGAGAGTAACAGAGAAGGAAATGCCGAAATAGTCCTCTTTCCACACAATCTGCCTAAGGAAGATTTCCAGAATCATTTGGCCGAATACCATCACCAACCAAGAACTGCCTACTCGGAGTAACAAAGAGGACATACACACCATCGTAACTGGTAGATGCTGGAGTTGGGTTGGCCATGTCCCCAGAAGAGACCCTGACAGTATCACAAGCTTTGTTATGGACCCCTGAAGGAAAGCGAAAGAAAGGCCGACTAAAAACAACATGGTGGAGAACTATGGAGGCTGAGATGCATCGAATGAACAAGTGCTGGGGACTGCATGAAGGATGGTTGCCGATCAAGCAAAGTCGAAGCAATTTATTGCTGCCCTACACCACCAGACATAATGGCCACTGACTACTTTGACTGTCGGTGTCTAAGGATCAAAGAAGAAGAGGAAGACACTTCATGAGCCTTGACTTTGGAGCTTCTGGTGTTGCTTCTGTTTAAAATCAGCTTTCTTGTTTTTGCTGTCTTTTATCTTGTTTATGGTTATTAAATTAAATTATGTAATAACTCTTCACAAAATTCGGTGAGCAGATGAAAGTTAACATGCTAAGACACCCTTATGTTATCCATGCTTTGTGTTGTAACTGGAGAGGTACTGGGAAAAACAGAACATCAGTTGTTTACATTTGCTTATGATAAAAATCGTCGTCTATTTCTGTCTATCTTTGTTCATGTTAAAAAACGTCTATTTATGTAAATAATTATTAATGTTAAAAACCGACGTCTATTTCTGTTCATGTTTTTTTTAAAAAATAAATTGTCCTTTTTTTGTCTATCTTTCCTTATGTTACAAATGTCATCTATATGCCTATTGTTACTAATGCTAAAAAAAACATAATTTGATTCGATCTATTTTCATCCATGTATGAAGTTTTTCTTTACTCAGTTAAAAACGTATATTTCTATCTATCTTTGCTAATGTTTGTAAATAGTTGTCTATTTTTATTCATATTAGCAAGTCTATTTCTGCCTGTGTTTTTTTTTTGTTAAAAAAGTGATCTATTTCGGTCTTTATTTACCCATGTTATCATACGTCAGTTTATGTTTATCAATACCGATGTTTAAAAAAAAAACGTCTATTTCTGCTCATGGTAAATACGCCACCTACAATTTTGTAAATTGTGATCTTGAAGTTTATATATGTCATTCTCCATCTCCAACCCCGACTTCTCCTACTCTTCCTGTTTTCCCGTCTGAATGAGTGAGACTTCATGTCACAAATAATTTCCCTTAAATGGTGTAATTGAACTTATTTATAATTCATCTTTCCTGTTCAGACCTTTCCACTAATTTTTCAATGGTTGGATTAAACGACGTAACTGTAACCGTGTTTCCAGCTGGTAAGATTATACATAATGATAAACTTACTGCTTACTTGCCTACTTAGTTGTTCTTCTTCTACCGTGAGATGTATGGAAAAGACAGCGCCATAGTACCATATCGGCTGTCTTCCTCCTGGCCTGGTTCCATTCTAGTCCTGGTTCTTCAAAGATTGTCTAATGTTGTCCTCCCAGCGGACTCTGGGTCGTCCTGAAGGTCTGGATCCCTGGCTCTTAGTTTCCCATACGTGTCATAGTAGCCGATCTTCTCCCATTCTGCAGACATGGCCAAACCAGCTTAGTTGGGACAGTTTTATTTGGGTTTGCAGGGGCTGGGTTTTTATGCCATGGTGTATCGTCTGGTTGCGACCATGTCTCTCCTTGTTACTTCAACCAACTTTCTCAGATACCATATTTCTGATGTTTGGATCTGGCTTTTGTGGGTCGTAGTCATTGCCCGTGACTCGCATCCATTCGTCAAGACTCGGACATATGTGGAGCGTTATACAGCCATCTTCATCTTCTTGCCAACTTCTCTTTAGCTGAGGAATCCTCGATTTATGGCCTTAAAACGTCTCCCAGCTTCTGCTCTTAGAGTAACCAAATCTTCTTGAATGATAAGCGCGTAGCAAAATTGCTAACACAGATTCCGAAAGTTTAAAACGGTGCCATTCAACTGACCTTAGTAACATAATGCGGAAAACACAACAAAAGTAACTTGTAGCACGTGCTATAGGCATAATGACAGATGAAACTGATAATACTGATATACATATGTGCTATAGGCATAATGACTAATAATACTGATAGATATTTTAACATTCTTCACTTGAACGTACAGTATTGTTAATTTATTGATGAACTGGAATGACAGGTCTACAATATTTACGTGTTTTCAAAAGCGCAGCATGGTTTATCCGCATCTCACGCGATACAATTTTCATCAATGAGGATTATTTTAATTCCATAACAATTGCTAACTATACACCTGTCTATACTTCTAAGCACAATGGGAGCGTTTCTATATCGCCTAGTAGTAGCGCTTCAGTCATAACTGAATATGGAAATGACGTGCCCTTGGGGTGATAGTCCTCAGCTGTTTTCGGTTCTTTGTTTGTTACAGGTGTACTTTTATGTACTTCTGATGACTGCTACTAGAATCTCGCAGTACTCGTCTTGAGCATCTGACACAGAGTACGAAGTAGGAGCACAAATACTGACGAGGGCGGTGGGATATGCGCTAGTTTGGAGGTGAAGTATTAACAGGCGTTCAGATCCATTATCACCCGGTTCAAACATTTAAGTTGGCCAGTTTTTACCGTAATGCCTACTCCACGTTCTATGCCCGTTGGGCCAAACGCTTATAACAGATAACTGCTCTCCAAGCCAATAAAATGTGTAGTCCGTTAGCTCTCCATTCCAAAGACTGCCAGGCGCATTTCCTGACGTGCGGCTATATCCACCGGGAGTCGTTAGTTCATCGTTGATTACACTGTCTTCCTGTCGCACCATTATCCCGGACTGGACATTAATTGTTACAGTACAGTTGGTAAAGAAAGATGTAAATTAAGGAATGTAAGAAAGATATATAGGATCTCATAAGTGGCTCGTGACAATTTAGACCCCTGTACAAGTGAAGGATGAATTAGGACAGTGTTTCTCAACGGGGGCGGTACCGCCCCCTGGGGGGCGTTTTCAAGATGTCTGGGGGCGTTCTGATGGGTCGCAACGATTGGGGGTCGCTGCTTCCATTCAGGGGGGCGTTGTGTACATTTTTACAAGAATCAATATGAAACAATTACAAAAGATATTCCCCTTCGCATAGCTTGTAACACGATAGTTTTTATTTGCCTTACGTCCCATATAGTGTTTCAAGGATTCCAAACGCAAAATGTTAGTGCCTGGGATGTTACCATTGTCATGAGACAGTAGGCGGAGATTTATGTCCCTTCAACACTCGAAACATTCATTAGCCTCTCGACACACCCAAGCTAACCTTCTCTCTCCACTCTCGACACATATTTTTTTCTGGAAACACATTTGTGTTGGAAAAAAAAAATTCCTTTTTCCAATGTCATCGCATGTGCGACAGACGGAGCACCAGCTATGGTTGGTCGTCATCGTGGGTTTCAGGCCTGCTTAAAAAATGTGGCTCCATGTGTTTTAACAATTCATTGTGTTATTCATCGTCAACTTTTAGTCGCCAAGCATCTTAGTGACAGACTCCACAAGTCATTGAACTGTGTTATCAGTGTTATTAACAAAATTAAGGCGCATTCGTTGAACGATAGATTATTTCGTAAACTTTGTTGTGATAATGGTGAAGAGTTTGAACGTCTTCTCCTACACACGGAAGTACGATGGATGTCCAAAGGTAACTGTTTAAAAAGATTATGGGCATTATTTGATTCTGTTGTAGAGTTTTTTGATTCAATCAAAGAAGAATTTAGCATCGAAAGAGAAGTATTGCGAAACGATGTGGCCTATATTTCAGATATATGTGAAAAGTTAAATGAGGTTCTTCTTAAGCTACAAGGAAATGAGATCAGTCTGATTAAAGTGAAAGGAATTATCATGGGGTTCATCAACAAATTGACATTATATAAAAATAATCTTAGTCGCCGAGACGTTTCTCATTTTCCATGTTTACTACAGTTAGGTGGGGACAGGCTTAAAGATTCCGATTTATAGGTTTATTGCAGTCATTTGGACGCTATTAAAAATGATATGAGCATAAGATTTAAGGACTTGCAAGAACTAATAATACCGGACTGGGTGATTAATCTGTTTGAAGCAGACGTGGAACTACGTAGTTAATCAACATTTACAAGAAGAATTAATTGAGCTACAAAATGACTTAGAGGCAAAAGCACGATTCAGTCACACACATTACGAAAAATTTTGGATCCAGCAGAGGCTTGCGCATCCCGTTCTTTGGCGTGAAACTAGATTGCTAATTACAGCATTCCCAACGTCGTATTTGATGCAGAAGGGGTTCAGTGCAGTAGTGTTGCTATTACAAAAGCAACGAAACCAACTGCAGATTTGTAACAGGAGATTTGAGACTTCTTTTAACAAACTTGGAATCAAATATTACAAAACTGGCTGAGTCACACCAAGCGCAAGGATCTCATTAAGCTTCATTAGTAATTGAATTTTTATATAATTATATAATTATTATCAACTAATAATTTTTCCAATTTTTTCATGTTTAAAGTGGTTACATAAGGAGATGCTTAAATATTCAGATTTGAAGATATATATGCAGTCATTTAGGCGCTGTTAAAATGATATGATTATGATAGTTATAGAGTTGTAAGAACTAATTTTATATCATTTGCTCCGCCAATTTGTAATTCAAGGATAATGAACCTGTTGTGTATATAACTCCGTACTTAAACACATATTTAATATAATACAGTTGGGCGACCGCAGCTGAGGTTCAAAGGTGTGTGCAAGAGAGATATGAGGGCACTGGACATAAATCCAGCAACGTGGGAGGATGAAGCTGCCGATCGCACCAAGTGGCGATGCTATTTACGGCGCCACCTCAGATTGGGCGAATAGAAGCACATACAACAAGCCGAAGAGAGGAGACAACATCAGGAAAATAAGCAGCTGAGAGCTGTCACCTCTGGGGCGCATTCCCATAGTCAGTTATGACTGAAGGGGCTATTATTATTAAGCTTTTATAAATCTGCTTTCTCTTTTTCCTTATATTATAAGAAAAGATAACTCATTAACTGTATTGCTTTTTTAAAAGTATGGTGGAATATATGTATATGTGTGTGTGTGTGTGTGTTTGTGTATACACGATAAAGAGCAACGGGGTGTTAAAAGGGTGGGGGGCTTTTTAAAATATTAGTTGTCAAAAGGGGGCGTTGCTACTATCAGGGTTGAGAAACACTAAATTAGGAGGACGAATATTCTCACCAAGACATATCTCAGTGGGGCACTTGACAATGGATTCTTTTTCTTTGCAACGTGTCTTTTCTCTATTATTCTTACTGAATATCAAGATTAGTAAATCATTAATACATATAAGCCCCTATCCAGTCGTACAGAGGAAATGACACACATATGGATTTATGAGACAGTACAAGTAAGAAAATAAACCCGACCACATGGTAAAGGGAATAAATCATGTACAGATATTTAATGTCAAATGACTGGTTGTTTCCGTAACTTCAATTTTTTTTTAACATAGACAGGGGTGTCAGCCCTATGCTAAAACCCCCAACTGGAGGACCAGGGTGTCTGACATTGCATTACTAGCACATTCACATCAACACATCCAGGAAAAAACGGATAGACTTAATAAGTTTAGCATCCTTATTACCAGCTCAGCAGAAGTGAACAAGTGGTAATCTGCAGACTTCGCACAGGTCATAACAGATTGAGATACCACCTATTCAACAAATTAAAGATATGAACTACTGATGAGTGTGACTGTGGCACCGATAAAATGACTGCCGAACATCTGCTTCAAAGGTGCCCAACATATGAGGAACAGAGAAAACGCATATGGCCAACACCAGTACCATTGCTGGAGAAAATCTACGGAGATATCAACAGCCTCAGGCTGACCACTGCTTTCTTTGAACTTATTCAAGTTGACATCTGAGGGTGAACGAAGAAGAAGAATAAGTTTAGTCAGCAGGTGGGCTTGAACATCAATTTAAAGAAGTCAGAGGTCATGACTCTCAATGTGAGCTACCCTGAGCCCATATCAGTAAGGAATCAGCAACTGGTACAGACACCTTCACATACCTAGGATGCATAGTAACACCAGACGGCGGGGCAGGCAAAGACATCAACATCAGAATGAATAAGGCAAGAACAGCCCTTTTTTTTAGCCTAAACAACATCTGGAAGTCCTCTCAATACAGCACAAGCACAAAATTAAGATTATATCAGAGCTGTGTGCTTTCTGTGCTTCTCTATGGTGCGGAATGCTGGAGAGTTACAGAGAAGGAAATGTCGAAATTGTCCTCTTTTCACACAACATGCCTAAGAAAAATTCAAACCAATAAAACGGTATTTAATCAGTTTTACAAATAACGGTTCACAAGAAACAAGGGACGTTTCAGGTTTTACCCTTCGTCAGCCACAAACAGGTGACAAAGACAAGAATTACATATATGTACTACAAAACTATACGATGATGAGAAATATACAACAAATGGGCAATACAAGCAGATGGAAAAAGTAAACAACAACAGTGATGAGAGAAAAAGAACAATAATAATACAAGAAAATCGTAAAATCTGAAGAGAAATACCGAAACAAGAAAGTAAATAATCAACGAAACGAAAAAAAGAGAATTAACAAAACTGTGGAACTAGTAAAAGTTAACTCAGCTCGATCCAATGAATCTGTGAAAGAACGCAGAATTGGTGAATTTTAATTCCATATCTTCCGACAGGTAACTGGTATTTTTCGTTTCAATGTTTACACTCCTTCCATTCATTCCGTGTTTGTTTACTTGAGAGCTGGTCCCCATCAGCCCAGCTTGACTGGTGAGGTCATTTTCATGGAGTGGTCCCGTGAATGTTTACACAACGAGTGCCGGGTCAATTAGCTATCTGGCAAAGGGTACAGACATGAATGATGTAAGGAAACGTCCTGACAAACTGGTTACGATCAAGATAAATGTAAGAAGTTGTAATGTAAACATTACCAAGAATTGTCGGATGTAGCAACTCCATATACAGAGGGTGACTGTTTGAAATTTGCAAACGCATGTGTCATACAAAATACTACACGAGGAAACATTTTCATAACATGAAATTTTGAATGTACTGGCTGGCATTTGAGGCACGAGTAAACAATTGTTACGATTGGGTTTTTGTCAGAAAACGCCAGGTGGAAGGGTGTGCCAGGAACCTACGATATAATGTAGAAAAAAGTTTAACATACGGCACTGCATTCTAGAAATCGTCAGGGCAGACAGCTCGGACCTTGCTACAGAAAAGAATAGAGTTTGATTCTGAATTTATAGGACTGGACAAAAAGTATTAAGAGCATATCTGCACATCAGTAGAAAACTCAGCAATATTAATACAGAACCCAGAATTCTATAGGACCACTCACAAGTCACATATGGATTTTGAAATAATACCTCAGACGTGTGTTCGAGGCATCTGAGTTAAGTTGCCACGACTATTCTACTGAGCAAGAAATCTATATTTCATATTAGGTTTGTGGTACCAATACGAGGTGACTTGAATATTTGCGGTATGACCCAGAGATACCATTTGCTGTACTACTTGTCTCTGGTTCGAAAATTGAGATTGACACTTGAAGATTCTTGCCTTGACCAGGAGCGCTTACTTCCTGAACTGACCTGGAAACGTGCCCTTAACCACCGAGACGAGTCTATGGAAAACCAGCATCGGCACTTCAGAATTTCGGCAAGTCCCATTTTTAACAGGCCAAAAACAACCAAACTTTATTTTTACTAGATTCATCAAGCCCAAAGACTTTTCAGTGAAAAAACGTAATTATTTTCCATAATCATCATTTATATTTATTTACAAGTGTTAAAGTAATCGATCATTAAATTTGTATATGTTGATTATGGCTTATATCGGGGATATTTCGCTGTTTGAGTAACCGCTTGTTCGTAAATCAAGCAAGCCATTCAGAAGCCACGGAAGGGCTGATGAATATAAACAAGCGATTGAAATCATGTGATCAGCTCGTATTTTGGTGTCAAGGGTTTCAGAGCTGAGTCATTCATTATTCGACTACCGTCCTGTGTCGACGCTGCCATGTCAGCTTGTTTGCTGTCCATCTTGGATGGAATTTCGCAAAACAGCATCTCCCATTAGAGCTCTGTCCTGGTGTCAGTATTCTAGAGAGGTAGTTAGTCTCTCAGTGGTGATTTTTGTGAACTGAGGTTGTTCTCGTAAGTACGAGTAATTTGTATCTGATAGTTGTCAGTTTGACATAATGATGTTTCTTGCCGCTCAGGTGAGCAAGATTCACTGTAGCAGATAGATTGTTATATTGCCTAGATTCAGATTGTGTATTAGCTAGTAGTGGCAGTATTTATACATTTTGTGTATTTCATTATGGCCGGATGTGGCCAAGTGGTGTTGTTCATAATAAAGGGATTCTAGCTGTTTAGAAGCTTTATTTCTTGTGTCAGCCAGTGTACGTGTGGTTCTTTAGTGTACATGAGTCATTGCTTGCTTAGTTAAATCCAGTACAAACAGTGGTAAAGCCCTATGAGTGGGTGTTAGCCAGCTAGCACCTTCCCCCAACTGATTAGGTTGGGTCTTGACAATGACAAATAGTTGAAGTAATTATTACGGAGCAAAAGGCACACGTGTGAATCCAGATTTTAATATACATAGTTATATCTACATCTGAAGAACCAATAAGAACAATAATAATAAGAGAAATTTCGCTGAATTAAATCAGCTGGTGGGGGGAAGGGGGGGGGGGGGGGGGGGGGGGGGGGGGAGAGGGGGGGGGGGGGGGGGGGAGGGGGGGGGGGGGGGGGTGGGGGGGGGGGGGGGGGGGGAGAGGGGGAAAGGGGGGGGCTGGCTCAAACGAGCTAAATCATACAATATCCATCTTCACAAAAGGAGGCAGATCAGATAAAACGTTAACTTGCTCAGATGAATTCAGCATTGTTCTTGACTTCTGAAATCTCCCTTGTGAATACTCCCTCGAGGTAGAAGCATTATTATTCTTCTATCTACAACTCTGTCAAGAGTAATCTTGTGCGAAGGTAGATGTAGTGGTTTTTGATGTTATTGTATGGTTGCTATGTTACCTAGTGTACTGGATGAGGTCAGCTGTGAAGGCTCCTGAAGATAAAAGTTTATGTGAGTTACAGAATGCCTTTCCGCTACCACTTACGACCTCAAA
This sequence comes from Oreohelix idahoensis, assembly GCA_024509875.1. Classification (NCBI taxonomy): domain Eukaryota; kingdom Metazoa; phylum Mollusca; class Gastropoda; order Stylommatophora; family Oreohelicidae; genus Oreohelix; species Oreohelix idahoensis. The sequence goes on along the minus strand of JAMPIV010004261.1, from coordinate 17,521 downwards.
CAGACCTATTTTGCTAATATGTATGTTAGCTACGTTAAATGTCTAGGGTAATGAAATGTGATGTGTAGGTAATGAAATGTGATGTGTAGGTAATTAAATACATAGACACACACATGTAAACACTAAGTCTAATAATATTAAGTTATAGGATCAACTCAACTAACACTGGCTTTTAGAATTTAAGTTTGACAAATTTTTGAATTTATTTAGTCCTGAACCAAATGTTTATTCTGGTCAGGACATATGAAACAATATGTATTTATCAATAAAAGTGCATATATATATTGAATAATCAATTGAAAATTTTTTACATAAATATATTATTACATTGGTTAATATTAATACTAACTACAGTGTCTTTTGAAAAACTAGCACTTGATGTCTAGTTGGGGTGGTGTCATCATGCCCAATCTCTGTTTATAATGTTCATGGTCCTTGAAATATGGACTGAGTTATAGTGTTTATACAACAAGATTTTATTTCTTTATTTATGGTATTTGTGGAATAGTTTGATGAATCCACAGCAGGCCAGGTCTTCACTTATCTGGCCTGTGACGATGCAGTACAGAAGTCTATTTGCCCACTCTTCACAGTAGCTGGAGTAAAATGTTAGGCTGCTTAGGCATCCACTCTTGTACTTCTACAAAAGCATCTGGCACTAGCGTAGTGCCAGATCAGAAACTCTGAAACCAAAATTTGTGCCATGTGTCAACACACTGCCTACTGCACCAATTTTATACACATAACAACGAAAAACATTACAAAGATCGGGTCAGATCTCTCTGACCAACTCAGCACATCTCACCCAGTTGTTATCCAATAGCACCAGTTTTCCAAGACTGCATTGTATCCGAAATATGTTCAATAGTTTCCTCTTCCATCCAATAAGGTGGGTGATATCTTCCCACTGATCTCAAATATAGATCTGTCTTCCATAGTCTTAGATATGTTTTCCTATATTATTTGTTTGTCTCTAGGCCCTGGACTGCTGCTGGGGACCTAGAGTAAGCACTTACTTGTCGTAATCATTTTTCATGACATGGCAGTATCAATCACTCAAAATATTAAAATTTAATACGGTAAATGCTTTTTCCCTTACCACAATTCAGAATTGAGAACACAGTTAAGTTGAACTAGCAAAACTCAGCTGAGCTGCTGGCTAGATTAAGGCGTTCCACTGAAAATATTTAATATTTCCTGGAATTTACACCTCTAGCATTAACGAACTGTGTCAATGGACAGTCTTCTACAAAATGGCACTAGCGGGCGTCTTTCTTTCTACAATATGAAAGCTTCTGTCCAATAAACGGACTTCCCCTCTACTTTTTAAATATTCAAACTACAAATGTCCAATTTCGGTCCAGTCTCAGTCTAGTGTGTAGTATTTTTCTGTCGGTCTGTCCGTCCCAACTTGGCTTTTCCCAAAATTACACTTGTTTTTGGACGAAACTACAAGAAAAACTACACAAATTTTTGTCTCCCCCTACTTCAAAGATTCTATGCTAAGTTATTTTTAGCTACTATCCTCCTACTTTGCCCCTAGTCCACCTGCAGTTTGTTTTTGCATTTTTAGTCTCAAGGACGTCAAAATGTAACTTTAGTGAAAATGTGCACAAAAAACTGTCCGCTAGTCTGTAGTGAACAATACAGTCTTTCGTCAATATCTTCCGTGTTATCTGTCCGTCTGTGTAATTAAAAGTATATTATTTCTCAGATAAATATGGGCTATCAAACTAGCTAGTTTTTATTTTCCTAAACTTATTATTAAGAAACAACCTACTTTTCTCAAGGTTAGTTTGGAAATTTGTTTTTGAACCTTCGTGTACGGCGTTTGCCGCTATTTTCAAACTAAAAACGACTAATTACCGTAAACCGTCCAAGATACGTCTGTTTCTAACAAGAGCTAAGGTCGTTTTTTTGTCCATTTCCTTACATTGTGTCAACTAGTGGCGTAATTTTTTTCTTTAAACTACCAATTGCATCTTTTTGACTTTAGATTCAAACACGTGTTCAGACCGTCATAATTTTTTTTCTTTTATCTCCGTTTCTACCCCGTCTAAAAGGATAAGTCGTTTAGTCTGTGTGTTCTAACTAGTTAGTTTCAATGGCGCTAGAAAACGCGGGCGTGGGCAAGAATGTATCATCGTACCTTACCTATATTTTTATCCGTACATGTTATTTTACCTATTATCTTTATAAATGGAGGAATTTTAACGTTGCATCACTGTAATTTCACCACAGTAGACACCTTTGAAGATGCACATTAGATACTCTAGGTTTTGGGCCAATGTTGGACGACTACTGCAGAGCAAGGGGAGGCAACCTGTGACAATCCTGAAGGCTATGAGAAGCAAAGAGCAACAAACTACTGGACGTTGTGCAAATGAATATTGTTCCAGCTCAGCGAGAGCATCCAGACCACAACGCAGACAGGCAACACAAATGTATGATGGTATAAAGAAAACCCTTGGTCCCCAAAAATATATATAAGAAAAGAGAGAGAGGCACAGAGGACTATGAGATTAGTGAGACAGTTTGCAGAGAGAGTGAGAGAGAGAGGACTGTGAGGTTAGTGACAAAGTAAATGTGAAACCACAAACATCACACTTGTAAGGCTTCTCTCCTGTATGTATTCTCTTATGGTTTATTAGATGAACTTTACATGCAAATTTTACACCACAACCATCACACTTCTAAGGCTTCTCTCCTGTATGTATTCTTTTATGTCTTTGTAAGTTACAATTCTGAGCAAATGTTGCACCACAAACATTACACTTGTAATGCTTCTCTCCTGTATGTATTCTTTTATGTCTTTGTAAGCCACAATTCTGAGTAAATGTTGCACCACAAATATCACATTTGTAATGCTTCTCTCCTGTGTGTGTTCTTTTATGTATTTCTAGTTGATTTCTGTGTGTAAATGCTAAACCACAAACATCACACTTGTAAAGCTTCTCTCCTGTGTGTATTCTTTTATGCATTTTTAGGTAACATCTAGTGTTGAATGCAGCGCCACAAATGTCACACTTGTAAGGCTTCTCTCCTGTATGTACTCTTTTATGTCTTTGCAAGTCACAATTCTGAGTAAATGTTGCACCACAAACATCACACTTGTAAGGCTTCTCTCCTGTGTGTGTTCTTTTATGTCTTTGTAAGTTACTATTCTGAGTAAATCCTGCACCACAAACATCACACTTGTAAGGTCTCTTGCCTGAATGTATTCTTGTATGGTTCTGTAATCTACTTTTTTGAGTAAATGCAGCACCACAAACATCACACTTGTAAGGCTTCTCACCTGTATGTATTCTTTCATGCACATTTAGATGAGCACTCTCAGTAAATGCTACACTACAAACATTACACTTGTAAGGCTTCTCTCCTGTATGTATTCTTTTATGTCTTCGTAACCTACTATCATCAGTAAATGTTCCACCACAAACATCACACTTGTAAGGCTTCTCTCCTGTATGTATTCTTTTATGTCTTTGTAAGCCACAATTCTGAGTAAATGTTGCACCACAAATATCACATTTGTAAGGCTTCTCTCCTGTGTGTGTTCTTTTATGTACTTCTAGTTGATTTCTGTGTGTAAATGCTGCACCACAAACATCACACTTGTAAGGCTTTTCTCCTGTATGTATTCTTTTATGCATTTCTAGGTAACATTTCCAGGTGAATGCAGCGACACAAATGTCACACTTGTAAGGCTTCTCTCCTGAATGTACTCTATTATGTCTTTGCAAGCCACAATTCTGAGTAAATGTTGCACCACAAACATCACACTTGTAAGGTCTCTTGCCTGAATGTATTCTTGTATGGTTCTGTAATCTACTTTTTTGAGTAAATGCAGCACCACAAACATCACACTTGTAAGGCTTCTCAGCTGTATGTATTCTTTCATGCACATTTAGATGAGCACTCCGAGTAAATGATACACTACAAACATTACACTTGTAAGGCTTCTCTCCTGTATGTATTCTCTTATGCACTTTTAGGTCACCTCTTTGCATAAATGCCGCACCACAAAACTCACACTTGAAAGGATTCTCCATTGTATGAATTCTTTTATGTACTTTTTGGTTATCATTCGAAGTAAGTGATATGTCATTAACATCACACTTGTAAGACTTTGTTCTTGAATGTACTCTTTTATGTACTTGAAGATGACATCTCTGAGCAAATACCACACCACAAACATCACAACTGAAAGACTTCTCCCCTGTATGTATTATGTTACGCTGCTGCAGGTTGTCTTTCCCAGTAAATAATTCACCACAAATATCACACTTGTAGGGCTTATCTTCCTCAAGTTTCTCATGAGACTGAATTTTTAAATCACTGCAGGTAGCAACAGCTCTGTCACTCACACTAGGCTGAACATTTTTCTCACGGACAGAAAATATTTTACTACAATTTATGTTACAAACTTCAGTCTTTAAAGCTGATGTATTACCATTTAGATTGTCACAAATTGTAACTGTCCTTTCCTGACTATAGAGTAATTGTTCTTTATCTGTGAGTTTAAGGTTATCTTCTCTTATAGCATCAGCAGAGGTATCATCTATTTTATTTACTGTTTTATCTATTTTACTTCCATTGCCATGTGGTAACACGCCCTGAAGATCATCATGTTTATTATCAAACTCCCAGAGTCCATTGTTGTGTACTGTTTTTAGATGCTCATGTAGGACATCAAGTTGGAGGAAACCAGTGTTGCACAGGAGACAGGAATATATGTCTGAAATAATGAAAATAATTAGCACATACAAATGATGAAATGTATGTCCTGTATGTAAGAAAAATGTTATAACATAAATACAGTCGTGCGCCGCATAACGTCCGTTCGGACAATGTCTGACCGCATATACGTCCATGGTCCCATAAGGTTATAATAGAGTTCAGAAATCCTGAACAGGACGAAGCAGACGTAACCGGATGTAGCGAAAGCAACAGCTTCCCGCACGCAACATGTGTATCTCATGTCTCTTGTATACAGTACAAAGCGATTGCGATGCCAGGCGTATAATGGTACAGTACATATATAACCTATAATACAGTACATATGTCTTGATAGTCATAATAAACGCCTATATTACTGGCCTATGTTTGAACTGTACTGTACTTACTATCGTTATTTTAATGTGAACTTTCGAAAATACAATACCGTGAAGTGCATCATGGTTAGTGATAACAGCAGCAAGAGACAAAGGAAAAGTATCAATTTGGAAGTGAAACAAAAGGTAATTAAACATCACAAAGGTGGAAAACCAGTGAATGCTATAGCTCGTGATTTGGGCATGTCGCATTTAAGAACAAAGAAAAAAATTATCCAAGCTGTTAAAGGATTTTTCTACTGAATCCATATATATACTGTACAGTATCACCTTGCCAGATACAGTACATTAGCTGAAATACAGTACTGTATGTGTACACTATCTTAGCTATTTAGTCAATACAAGTATACATCAGTTTTTCATATAACTTTTCTAAGTATAAAGTATGGTGTTCGCACAACATCCAAATCGCATAATGTCCTATTTCACAGAACGTATCGTTAACGTTAAGCGACACATGACTGTATAAGTATTATGTCCAGGTAATGATATAATATGTATATATCACACAAGTTTGTTGAATATTTTGAAATGTTTAGGAATCTCTGTGAAATGCCTAATTGCTGCTAAGAATTAGATGTTATACAGTATACACATTTTAATCACTTAAATTTACATAGTCAAAACATAAATTTAAAACAACAATATTAAATATAAATTTAAAATAATAAAATTTTGGTTATCCATACCTTCTTCATCTCCACATGAGCCTAGATGTTGTTTACTTCCTGTCACTTCCAAGAAGTCAGTATACTGTATCTCCATTTTAGCACAGTTGTTGCCACAATCAGCCTGACATAAATTTGGATCAATCAGACATTAATGTCACAGGCTACACACAAATTTAAAATGTAGGTGATGTGTGTTTTCCTGAAATCTCTTTCACATTACTACCATTACTTATGACCTAGTACAAGCACATTCACACACATGTGTATGAACACAGACACGCAAACAATACATAGCAAAATATAAATTTCTAAATAAAATGCAGATCCCGCGAGTGTAAAGTGTGTTTTAAAATCTGTAAGTGCAAATAAGCACACCAGATTTAAAAAATAAATAAATAACCAAAAAACAGAAATAATAAGGAATATGACTCTTAAAAAGGCTTGATATAGTTTGTCTAGACAACTGACTATACAACATCCTACCTCAATATTAGCATTATGGGTAACAGGTTCAAGGTTATGGTTGGTATAGTTCAGTGGTTCTTAACCTTTTCAGCTGCTGGTACCCTTTGAATTCTCAAAATGTGTTTTTGCACCCACAGGAAACAATACTTAATTTTTAGATTACTGTGTAGAATGAAAATTGTGCTTTTATTACTGTCGATTTTAGGAATGTAATTTATTAAAAAATGGTTTGGTTTTAAAATGTCACACCAGATGCATGTCTAGTTATTAAATTATATAATTATAAATTCTTCATGACTTTTTTTCCGTTGCTTACTTTCAATTAAATGTTTGAAACAGGGCTCTTTGAAATATCTAAACTATTTTGGGTTTTAGTTTTTATATTTACAAGTGAAGAAAATTCCATTTCACACAAGTACGAAATGGCACAAGACTGTGCAGTGCTCTCTTTGCTAACTGTGGAAATAGTTCTAGTTGATCACACTAGAATTTATCTAATTTAATTTGTTTGAATTTCATTTGAATGCAGCTATTTGCTCGTAATTCAATGAGATAGTCTTTCATTAAATTTCTGTTGTCCATTCAATTATGATAACAAAGAAATGGATCCAGTATCCACCTGCTAAATGCTTCTGTATCTCTCTTGGAATAATATCCTTGGAAAGAGTCATTCAGTTGTTGCAAATGAATTGCAATTTCCTGTGCAATTATTGTGTTGCTCTCATTCTCCAAAATAGTTTCATCAAGCACAGGAAAATTGGCAAAATTACCTTTGTCTACATATTTTGTTCAAACTGAAAGTTTACAGATAAAAGCAATTTTTCTCAGGCTGTTATTGTGCTCACCCCAAATCCTTGTACTGATGTTTAATTCATTCAGATGAGTGAATATATTGGCTAACTATGCCAACTGAGGGATTGTTTCATTTTTCAAATACATTACTGTGCTGTTTAGTAAGAAACTGAATGATCTCTTTGTGCACTTCAAAAACTCTGCTTAGCACTCATTCCTGAGGTAGCCACCTGTGTGCACCACTGGTATAGTTTGTCTGAATAACTGGATATACATGCTACCTCAATATTAGCATCAACATTTTGATTGGTGTATTTTGTCTACACAACTTAAGATACAACATCATACCTCAATATTAGCACCAGGGGTGACAGGTTCAGGTTTATGGCTAATATAGTTTGTCTAAACAACTAACTTTACATCATACCTCAATATTAGCATCAGGGGTGACAGGTTCATGTTTATGGCAATCTTCATTATACTCCTGTTGATATTCCTCACAACCTGGGTTTTGATTACAGTACAAGATCATTTTAAAAGATGACATACAGACTGGCCTATTCTCTAATGTATTTCTACAGTCAACCTCATTACTCTTTTTTTTTGGCTGCCCATGGTATTTTTATGATAAAAAGCCTCTATGCCAACTTTACGTGTAGTGTTGGGCAGAGCAACCTAACCTTTGAGGTGAAGACAGGAGTACGACAGGGATGCCCCTTATCAACCACTCTATTTTTAACAGTCATAGACTGGGTGATGCGCCAGACAACACAGGGCAGTCCAAGAGGAATAAGATGGACTACATTTTCTACTTTGGAAGATCTGGAATATGCAGATGACATTGCACTACTAGCACATTCACATCAACACATCCAGGAAAAAATGGATAGACTTAATAAGTTTAGCCAGCAGGTGGGCTTGAACATCAATTTAAAGAAGTCTGAGGTCATGAGGCTCAATGTGAGCAACCCTGAGCCCATATCAGTAAGGAATCAGCAACTGGTACAGACAGATACCTTCACATACCTAGGAAGCATAGTAACACCAGACGGTGGGGCAGGCAAAGACATCAACATCAGAATGAATAAGGCAAGAACAGCCTTCTTTAGCCTAAACAGCATCTGGAAGTCCTCCCAATACAGCACAAGCACAAAATTAAGATTATATCAGAGTTGTGTGCTTTCTGTGCTTCTCTATGGTGCGGAATGCTGGAGAGTTACAGAGAAGGAAATGTCGAAATTGTCCTCTTTTCACACAACATGCCTAAGAAAAATTCACCGAATCTTTTGGCCAAATACCATCACCAAACAAGATCTGCTTACTCGTAGCAAGCAAGAGGACATGCACACCATCATAGCTGGCAGACGCTGGAGCTGGGTTGGTCATGTCCTCAGAAGAGACCCCAATGCCATCACAAGAACAGCTATGCTTTGGACCCATGAGGGAAAACGAAAGAGAGGCCGACCAAAAACAACTTGGCGGAGGACTGTGGAGGCTGAGATGCAAAGAATGAACCAGAGTTGGGGCACTGTATGAAGGATGGCCACCGACCGAGCAAAGTGGAATCAATTTGTTGTTGCCCTACAAGACGCCACCAGGCGTGATGGCCACTGACTGCTTTGATGGTCAGCGGCTAAGGATCAAAGAAGAAGAATATATCTATGTATTTATCAGGGAGTCTGGCTCAAACGTTTGCTTTCATACATATAAACTGAATCAACTGTATTTGTTTAATTTTAAAACAAAAGGTAACAAATTTAATAGTGAATTAGTCTTTAACAGTTTAAAATAAATATGGAAAAGATTTGTGAAATTTTAATGGATACAAATTTATCGCCATAGAGACGTAGATGGGAGTTTTAGGAAAATTTGCTGGGGCTTGTTTTACACAAAAAACTTAACTCTAGATGAGCCCTGCAGCTATGGTTCATCAATTCTGTGATGATGAAAGCCTTCTCTACACTCTCTTCCACTGTAAGCGGTTAGGGTGGATGCTTTTCTCTCACACTAGCGGCGTTAGTACCACAAATCGTCTGATGGCTTGTAACCATGAGCCCAAATTTTGGGAATACACAATCTCCTTGCACAGATTTAGACTGGACACAGCTCTGTATTAGATGATTCGAAATCACTTAGGTCTGGAAATTATAGTTAATTCCTCTGATGGCGGGTGTTATGCGAAATCACTGGCCTGTGAAAACTTTTGTTTAATTCCTCTATGAGTTGTGATCAAATTACTAGGTTTCCAGTCTTGTTATTTTGAAGTCCTGGTCCCATAAGTTTCCAGTCTTGTATTAAAAATGTAGGTTTGCTTGTGAAGTTCAAAGTTGCCCAATACTCAATCTGTTACTTACAGTTGTGAAATTTATAAATCCAATGTCTTTTTTTTATATCTGGCTTTTAGAAGTCGCTAGTCTGATGTTTGCGCTGCAGTGTGTGCTGTGACACCGATCGTGTTACATTATATTTTCAGTTTCCGAGTTCCAACAAAATACATTGTATATCTCTGAGCCTAGAGGGGTTGGGTTGTTAAATCATTACTCATCCTCGGCGTATTGTAAAATATTACATTTAAATTCCAACGTGACCTCTATCTAATAATTCGTAAGACTTCCGATTGCTCACAAACAAATCTGTGACTAATTTCCTGCCCAGATGCTTTCCTCTCTACCATCTTTTCTGCAATCAAGATACAAAGAAAGCACAGATGAGAAGATTATCTAATTATTGCCTTTATCTGCATGCCTCCATCAGACAGATGTCTGGTCAGACAATGTTGTCTTCTTTCATCGTACGCATCATACAAGCTTGTGTCAACACGGTCATCAGCTTTTCTCTGGGGTCAAATGCTGGACAGACACGTTTTTCAAAGGTGGTCAAACTGATTATGTGATAAATGAATTACCACTGACCATCTAATAGCCTGGCAGATGTAACAAGTCTGCGTGTAAAGCAGATATGCCCATAGGGGAGTGGAGTGCTAAAGACTTCACTCTACTAATCCGCCATAGAGAGTAAAAGGCATGAAAAGGCATGATTTATGCCAAATAAAAGTGATTGAATGGGAAAAAATTAAGAAAAAGAAATGATACTGCCACAGGGCTGAAGGTGTGAGAGATCTCACAAAAGAACACATACAGACATTTTGTGACACAAGTAAACTGTCCCCAGTAGGACATGCAGATGTGGAACTGGTCTTACCAAGTAAACTGTCCCCAGTAGGACATGCAGATGTGGAACTGGTCTTACCAAGTAAACTGTCCCCACTAGGACATGCAGATGTGGAACTGGTCTTACCAAGTAAACTGTCCCCACTAGGACATGCAGATATGGAAGTGATCTTACCAAGTAAACTGTCCCAGTAGGACATGCAGATATGGAAGTGATCTTACCTAGCAAACTGTCCCCACTAGGACATGCAGATATGGAAGTGATCTTACCAAGTAAACTGTCCCCAGTAGGACATGCAGATATGGAAGTGATCTTACCAAGTAAACTGTCCCAGTAGGACATGCAGATATGGAAGTGATCTTACCAAGTAAACTGTCCCAGTAGGACATGCAGATATGGAAGTGATCTTACCAAGTAAACTGTCCCCACTAGGACATGCAGATATGGAAGTGATCTTACCAAGTAAACTGTCCCCAGTAGGACATGCAGACGTGGAACTGATCCTCTTATTCTCCCATCCAGCAGAAACATGACCTTCCTTCTCATCTTTTCTCTCTTCCTTCACTGTGTGTCCCTAGAAACAAAACACTGCACATGTGAGACAAACTGCTTCAGTTTTTAAACATGGCCACACTTTGATATCTGCACTGTTGATTTACTAAGTAACATGAACTCACTTCCTCATTTCACCTGTGATATTGCTGGGATATAATCACATGATTATCACATAAAGTTTTGCCAAATACTTGGACATGATATAGCTCACACTGGTAGAACATGTTAAAATAGAAGCACAACAATTTGCTACCAAAAAACGTGTTACATTCATTTACAAAAAAAAAAAAATTAATGGATTTAGATCACCTTCTTTACTCTACTTTATAAATTTCTATCCAACAGGATTGTTGCTGAACATCGCAGGGCTTACATGACAACAACCTCCAGGTTGAGAATGGAGGTGGAGGCAGCTACTACGGCTTTAAGGTGGTTGTCTGAATCTTCATTAACATGGGCATTTATAGTGTCACTCCATGCTTCGAAAGATCCAAAATGGATGGCTAAGGCATGAATGGAAAACCTCCATAGAAGCCTTGAATCTTCAAAGAACTGGTGTGGGTCTACTGTCCTGGTCATGCAGGGGAACGGGGCAATGAAAGAGCTGATAGACTAGCTTCAAGAGCCCCTATAGTAGTTACACTGGATATGGACAAGTGAGAGATACTGAGGACAATTAATGATCACGTATTAGAGAATGACACTGTAATTGATGAATCATCAAAGTTAAGATTGCTGGAGTTTGGCATTAGGTGCAAGACTGGCAGGGATAAATGTATGAGAGGATGTATTTGGCATATATACAACCAGCATGCAACAATTAGCCTTCATACCCTTCGAAATTTGCTGAGGGAAACAGAGCACCTATAGGTTTTCCCAGAGTGTTGTGATGTTGATTCTAAACAACAATAACAATACATTTGTTTCTGACCCAGGATAATGTGGTTAAAATGTAGATCATGTTTTTAACCTTGTCAGATTGAAATAACCAATTTCCATTCACCTTACCTTAAAAACCACTGGTTATTTTGTAACAATTTGATCATGGTTTTGAAACTTCATATTAATATTGATATAAAGTGGCATTATTTTGCTATCTAACAATAAGAGTGACAGAGCACGTGAATAATGTAAAAATGGAATAACAAGAAACAAAGGAATAACACATAACAGTGGAAAAACAAGTACCAGTGGGAAAACATGTAACTGTAGAATAGCATGTAATAGTGGAATACTATGTAACATTGGAAGACATGTAACAGTGGAATAACATGTAACAGCAGAATGTTATGTAACATTGGAATAGAACGTAACAAAGGAATAACATATTGTCACATAATTTTTGGGTCACTCTCTTGTCCACTATGGCCATATTCTGTTACAGTTGTTATACTGACTTACGTGCTTTTCAGTGGTCGGCACCCTTTTTCTTTCTCAGCTATGTAACAGATATTTGATATTGTGAAATCATTTGACACTCCTTTTTGGTGATAATTCATCATATTTTCTTGGCGCTTCATAGCTTTGTGAAGATTAACACAGGTAAAACTCATATGGGCCTGGTCAGTTTTTGCATAGTTTTGTTTGTTCAAGCCATGCCAGGTGATACAATTACTTGCCCACAGACGGATTTTGTGTGCACAAGTGACAGATAAAGAGATTACTTGTCTGTGTGACACACTTTGGACAGACATGAATGACATCATTATTTCCTGTCTGACCTGTACAAACAGATTACTTTAGATAAAAGTAAGATGTTACATTGGAAACACATTGCCAAGAGAGTGTACGTACTTGTCACTTCCATATTTGGGAGAACTGACCTCACATTACGCGCACAATTTTTCCTACATGGAAATATTTGAATTACCCCATCTAAATAGGCAGTTTTGAAATGATTGGGGGGTGTTCAAAATAGAGGAACCACCAAATTCCTGATTGGACATTGCCTCAATTGTAACCAACAATCAGGGGATGAAAACTTGCAATATAACCTGACTCGTTTGCAGTTTTAAGACACAGTGAGAATCGCTTGCCCAGATGACAACCAGAATGCTAGAAGTTATAATCGTAGTTCCATTTATCAGAACGGAATTTGGTGTAGCATTTTGAAGGACTTAAACAACCCAAGAGAACTCTATCACTTTAATAAGGAAAACCAGGATCTGAGGAAACTGAAAACATGGAGTCATTGTGGGAATTTATTGTTAAAGTAACGACCCCAAAGAACACGTGAAAAAAAATGCATCTGCTAGTGTCTTAACCTAATTCTATGAGCAAACAGTCTGTGAGCCAAGATTGGCATGAGTTGTACATTTTACATTCTATATTTTTCATTACTAACATGTGAATATGTATATATTGCCATGTAAACATTAATATGTGAAAATTGCAAGCAGATGTCCAAGTCATTTTAGGCTGGTAACCTCAGTATACAGAATGATGATTTCATGAACCACTACTGCAAGGGCTGGTGACTGCTTTATTGCTGGTTTCTTAAAGAGAATTAAAAAGTATAGGCAGTCCCAAGTTCCATTTGGAGCAGGGAGGGAAAGATTAAAGAAATGAAGTACATTCTAATTATAATATTTACAATTACAAACCAGTGTAAATGTCTATGTAAACATTTTCACTTTTCAAAATAATGAAAGTTTTCAAGTTTTTCTATGAGTGTAGATGTAACTGAAAACATATTCAATTTATATTGTGAACATTTTTCAACCAGTGTAGATGTAAATGTAAACATATTCTATCTATACTATTAACCTTTTCATTTGAATGTAAAGTAAATATACAGCTGATGAATTTAAATGTAAAGAAAGTTTTCTCGAGTGATTAAGCTTAATTCTCATCAAGGGTAAAGTCTGAGGTAGATGGGATGGTGGAACAGGAAGAAGGGGACACATAACTATGTGTTGGGAAACCCAATACTCAGAGGGTATTTCTTTCTGTTCTTTTACCATACTAGCTGGTGGTACCAGTTGAGGGTACCATCTCTGGAATAAGAAGGGTACAAGTGGCCTATAGTCGAAGCTAGATACCATCATCAGTCAGGGCTTAAAGACGAGTAACCAACTTTGTAGACACTCTGACACTTCTGGGAATGTGCTGTGCCCTACAACCATGACCACCAACAAGCAGGATCAGTGATCCATTCTACCAAGAACCAAATCATCAAAAGGAGCAAAACTGTCACTGACAGCTAAGTAACACATAAAAGCTGCCAAGTGACCTCCTTTACAAACTACCATTACATCACAACAGTGATGATAATTTTTCTGATAAATAATTATTCATTCTTTGAAAACCTTGTTAAAACCTAAATGATTATAAAATCTGTTATTTGTAAATATACAAATTTAACGTCGATTTCATACCTGTCAACCTCATGAGACAAAAACCTGTACGTCAGACCAAAAAAATTCTTACAAAGACCCAAAAATCCTTACGCAAAAAATATATTAATAAATTATACACAATACAGTTTTAAAACGAAAAATGACATATACAAATCTATTAGCATTTGAATAAGTGTGATATAAAACATGCTAATAGTCTCATGCTGTTCTTTACATATAAAAAAACTTAGTGATCGTGAGGTACATTATTCTTTCGATGCACAGTGTTTAGTATTATAATCAAAAATCCAGACCTGAAGATCTTTTATATTTGGACATGTGCCCTAATATAACCGGCTAGGTTGAACGGGACGCGCCTCGCCAAAACAAGGCAAAATTTTATTTTTAAAAAGAAATATAACAATCAACACTTTTACTTTTAGCACTTTGCATTTGTGGGCTTAAAGCCTGCCCAGCATGTATTAATGTTAATCTTACACTGTAAACAAGAAGTCAGTCTGTCCGCATTCATGGACCTCCTGCAGTCTGTGTGGATTTTTTTTTGTATTGAAAAAAAAAAGCAGCGAAGTTTAAGCAAAAAAACTTTTTTTTCTAGTTATGTACACAGAATATTATGACATTAATTTATTGGAAATATTTAAATGATCAAAATATAACTGGAAAGATTAAGAGAACGGATAAAAAAAATACAACGGAGCAAAGCAAATGGCTAACAGCAAAAAAAATTTTTTATTTTTACCAAATTATGAACAGAATATCAAATCTAGGAAGAAAAAACGTACCACCAAAAATTTACAAAATGTTATTTAAGAGTTGGTAGTCTAGACCTATATATACTGTACAGACAGACACCTTCACATACCTAGGATGCAAAGTAACACCAGACAGCGGGGCAGGCAAAAACATCAACATCAGAATGAATAAAGCAAGAACAGCCTTTTTTAGCCTAAACAACATCTGGAAGTCCTCTCAATACAGCACAAGCACACAATTAAGATTATATCAGAGCTGTGTGCTTTCTGTGCTTCTCTATGGTGCGGAATGCTGGAGAGTTACAGAGAAGGAAATGTCGAAATTGTCCTCTTTTCACACAACATGCCTAAGAAAAATTCACCGAATCTTTTGGCCGAATACCATCACAAACCACGATCTGCTTACACAGAGCAAGCAAGAGGACATGCACACCATCCTAACTGGCAGACGCTGGAGCTGGGTTGGCCATGTCCTCAGAAGAGACCCCAATGCCATCACAAGAACAGCTATGCTTTGGACCCCTGAAGGAAAATGAAAGAGAGGCTGACCAAAAACAACCTGGCGGAGGACTGTGGAGGCTGAGATGCAAAGAATGAACCAGAGTTGGGGCACTGTACGAAGGATGGCCACCAATCAAGCAAAGTGGAATCAATTTGTTGTTGCCCTACAAGACGCCACTAGGCGTGATGGCCACTGACTGCTTTGACAGTTGGCGGCTAAGGATCAAAGAAGAAGTCTAGACCAGTGATAATAGATTGCCACTTTATTAAAAAATACAGCAGCGAATCACGACTGCTAGAATAAAGCCTACTCAAAACAAATAAACTTTTTTTTCTACTTTTGTAGGGCCTACACAGAATTTTATGATATTAATTTATTGGAAATATTTAAATGGTCAAAATATAACTGGAAAGATTAAGAGAATGACAAAAATAAAATACAACGAAGCACAGCAAACAGCTAACAGCAAAAAATAAAACAGTAACCAAATTATGAACAGAATATCAAATCTAGGAAGAAAAAGTGTACTACCAAAAATTTACAAAATTATTATTTAAAGGTTGGTGGCCTAGACCAGTGATAATAGATCGCCACTTTGTTAAAAAATAAAGCAGCAAATCTCGAGCACTGGAATAATGTAGGCATACTCAACGCAACAAACTTTTTTTTTCTTGTTATGGAGGGCCTACACAGAATATTATAACAATTTATCGAAAATATATTGAAGGGCAAGATAAAACTGGAAAGATTAAGACAGCGATTAAATTGTAACAAAGCAAAACAACAGCAATATTTAACCAAGTTATAAGTACTTAGCTTTTTTTAAACAAAATGGCGTTGAAGTGTGATGGCAAGCAAGCATGGTCGTTGATAACAGGTAACTTTAAAAATATGTCATGTCACGCTGAAAACCGAAAGTGCTTGAGGCCGAATTCAAAGTTTTTGCTGAATTGTTGGGTAAAAAAGGATTTGATTGGTTGCTGGGAGAGACCTCAGTTTAAAAACAGACGCCTAGATTCCCGGAATTAAAAATTTAAAAAAATGGTTTAAAAAAAAAAACCTGGGCTAGAAAATATTTTCTGATTTAAAATTTTTAAAAAAATTTGGGGGGGGGGGCGGGATCCGTATAACGAGTCTATACGACCGCACACTGCTAAAAGTATCAAAAATACATACATTGTATGAAAAATTCGTACAGGTTGACAGGTATGTGATTTAGTCATTTTGAATGTCTCAGTCAATTTACTAAATACACTCCAAACAGAGCTATACCATAATAAGAAGAATTCCATTGAGTAAATCAGGATGGGGGCTTGAACGAGCTGAAATTAATCATTGCTTCATTCTTCATAAAAGGCAGCGGATCAGATATAAGTTAACAATTGCCCAGCCCAATGCAGCATTACTTCTGAAATATCTTATGACTACACCCTTGAGATAGAAGCATCATTATCCTTCTATCTACAACTCTGCCAAGAGTAATCTTGTGCAAAGGTAGACACCTTTGAAGACCCATATTAGGTACTTCTGAGTTTTGGCCACTGTTGGACCACTACTGCAAAGCAGGGGAGGCAATTCTGTGACACATATAACAGTGGAATACTGTGTAACAGTAGAATACTACGTAACAGTAGAATATCATGTAACAGTAGAATATCATGTAATGCTAGAAAAACATTTAAGAGAAGAATAACACGTAAGAGTGGAATAACAATGCAACTGTGGCATACCATAACACTGGAATAAAATGTAACAATGGAATAACATGTAACAATGGAATAACATATAACAGAGGAATACCATGTAACACTAGAAGATGGTGGGATATGACCCATTGACTAAAACTGACAAGTTAAAAATTAATTACAGTAGTTCAGCCAAAGGTATGTCACTTAAAAAACTTTAAGTTAGGGAAACATAAGTGAAGTGATCCTTTGGAATGTTTCCCAATACTGGAAAATTGAGTCATTAACCACAGGTTGAGAACCACTGCAGAAGACATTGTCTTCTATAAAACAAAAGTACAAGAATCATGTCTGAGCTACACTCTCACCTCACAGTGCACTTCCTGTTTTTATTACAACAGTTAATCTGAAATGTTGGCTTCAACTGTTCTTGTTGTCTGGGTAATAAACATAAA
>JAMPIV010004260.1:482500-574328 GCA_024509875.1 Oreohelix idahoensis | reverse complement strand
ATCCTGGCTCCCAGATCTTTTGCTCAGATGAATAAAAGATACTTGAATAGTCTTCTTGCACGCTCCTGGGGTGTCGTTAATTAAATATGTTCCCTCTCTGACGTCGTGTGTGGTCCTTCAGTTTCCTCAGTCCCAGTTTCCTTATTTAATATGAAAGAGATTTCGTGGGCAATAAAATCCGTCCAAAAAGTTCTCCAATAAAAGGTGTATGGTATGTTAAGAAGGAATTCTGAATTCTAGGCTTCACTCTAGCAAGGTCTGGTGTCCTGACAAGCGATCTTCACATTGGAATAACACTGAAACCTGTCAGGTTATATTCCCGGTCTCCCACGCATCTGTTTGTTATGGAGTTAAAATAAACGCTGCAATCATTTTCAAACAGGCGGGTGAGGGTGTGGTACTTTCAAAATATTCCACGCGAAATAAGGTGCGTACAGAAAAAGGTCACCTATTACCATATATGGCAATAAGATGTACGATGCCTTGCGTACAGACTTGTGAACATGTCGTTAACCACATATGACAACGTGTTCCAAAAGTAACAATTCATTACTTTATCAGAAAGTAATCTCTTATCGGTGTCTGTCCATAAGTTGTCTCCCTATATTTCGAGCTTTAGTGATGCGCGCACCCGTCTTATCGGTGATTAGGCAGATCGCGCTGGGCGATGTACGTGTTAATCCGTAGCGGATAAGTTTGGTACAAGGGTATTGTACCAACCTGCCTCTCGTAATATTATCTCTACTTTTCCTTGCAAATGTGAGGTGTTTATCATGCACACGGAGTGTCAGATAACAGACAAGACACAATATACTGAAAGTAGTGAAAGAATACTTGAAAATATAAACTACGAGGGGCGTTCAGAAAGTAATGCACCACATCGTGTTTCTCAGGAGCTGTTTATTCAAAAAGCATGAAATTTATACTCAATATACATGGATATGTCATGTAAACATCGGTATTATTTAACATAATCCCCATCAACTTGTACGGCTTTATGCCAGCGCGAAACAAGTGCATGTATTCCTAGCCTGTACCAGATTTTGTCTTGATCATGTAGCCATTTCTTTGCTGCATGAATCACTCCTTCATCATCTTCACACCTTGTCCCACGGAGTGCATCTTTATGTGGACCAAATAGATGAAAATCAGAGGGAGCCAAATCGGGACTATAGGGTGGATGGGGTAGTACAGTCCAATCCAATTTGGTGATTGCTTCCCGTGTTGCCAGACTTGTGTGAGGGCGCACATTGTCGTGAAGGAGAAGCAGGTCTGCTAGATTCTTGTGCGGCCGAACTCTGCAAAAACGTTGATTGATTTTTTTCGATGTCTTAATGTAAGCTTACGAATTGATTGTCTCTCCTCTTGGCATAACGTCTACAAGAATCACACCTTTAATGTCCCAAAAGACAGTGATCATGACTTTTCCAGCTGAAAGAATTGTCTTGAATTTCTTTCTTCTTGGTGATTGTGGATGATGCCACTCCATTGACTGTCTTTTTGTCTCAGGTTCAAAATGATGTGCCCAGATTTCGTCACCTGTAACGATCTTAGCCAAAAAGTTCTCTCCGTCAGCATTGAAACGCTCCAACAATTCAGAAGAAATTGCTTTCCTTTGCAATCGGTGGTCATTTGTGAGACTTCGAGGAACCAATCTTGTGCAAACCTTAGAAAATCCGAGAGTTTTTATAACTGCATTTGCACTAACAATGCTGACTGACAGCTGTAAGGCCAATTGTTGAGTATTGATTCGCCTATCAGTAAGAATAATGCCCTCAGCGCATTTCAACATTTCTGCGTTGGTGGCTGTGGCAGGACGTCCACAGCGCGGCCGATCAAGCAGCTCCGTATCTCCACTTCCTGATTCTTTGATTCTCTGAACCCAGCGACTGACTGTACTCCTGTCGACTGCAAAACTTCCATACACATCACATAGACGCTTGTGAATATTCACAACAGTTTCCTTCTCTGCAACGAGAAATTCTATCACAATTCGCTGTTTATAACGCAAGTTGCTAACACGCTCCATTTCAACGGTTTAGGGCAGCCGTATTATTTTGCCGGTTGCGGTGCAATTTGGTGCACACAATTGGCACATGCTATATTTGAAGTGTGCAAAATCTCAGGCTTCTATCTTCATTATTAGCTGAGAAAAACGATGTGGTGCATTACTTTCTGAACGCCCCTCGTATCTGCTACATAGTATAGAAAGAAAGAAAAAAAGGGCGACAATTGAAAGCACGCAATAAAATCCAGTACCACACATGTACCGATACTGCCGTAGTGACACATAGATCGATAGGGGTCGCCCCATTCTGTCACATCTTCGTCATCCCCCGATACGTTACTTTGTCATAGATAACGACTCTAATTTTTGCATTTTGGTGAGGCTCAGCATGGTGCACTGCAATCCCGCTAAATATAACTTTATCAAGATTCTTCGACCCATGATTTGCTCTCAACACTCTCCAAGCTTCTAAAATGTAAAACTAAAAAAAAATAAACGAATGGATTTTAGATAAATGTTTTTATTAATACATAATAATATGTTTTTAAAAAAAAGTGTTCGTTACATCCCCTAGATTTTGTTAAAGGTAATGGGATCCCTACAAAAAAATATAATAAAAACGCGGGGGTGGAAGTAACTAATAAACTAACTATTGTACACATACTATTGCCTTGCACGCACGAGCGTACTATCGTGCACGTGTGTTGCGTGGGTGTTTTACTGGTGTTGGAGGGTCCTTCGTTCTATTATTGTAAGTTTAGTTGGGATGCTTGCTTATTATCATTACGCCACTTGTGTCCAAGCAAACCCCGGTTCCGTACGAACTGATCCATTATTTCTATAAACTTCTTACAAGAAAGAGTTCATCAGGTCAAAGGACCATCAACAATGCAAGTTGAAGCAATCAAACGTAATCAAAGGAATGTGGGTAAGCCTTCGATTTGAGTCCAATATTTAATACAAGTTGACGCACGAAGACAGTTCACATTGGTGTACATCCAGATATAGTTCATACATAGTTCATTAGAAATTACATGCATAGTATTCATGTCCGTCCGTGTCAAAACAATATGTCAGATGAACATCGTGGCTATATACGTGCGCTGTTGTGTTCAACAGCCAGAAATGAGCACATGAGTTCGTGACATCTACAATCTGAATCATAATGCGATTCTCCTTCCATTATTTAGTTTAATTTAATTAATCTCATACTTAGATTAATTTGTGAACTGACCTGAGTTCTACAACGATTCATCTATATAATATAGGCTATATACTCAGCCTTATTTCCTTGGAAGAAATACAAGACACGACCTTCTTGCTTGACGGATAGCGTAACAAACGCCCTGTAACCAAGTCACCCGGCGTGACCTTCCCAACGCGAATGCGTCATAATCTCCGCATATATTTCGCGTTCACTATACCGTAAAATATCGACATATTCTATAAATATTAATGACCCCAAAAACGTTGCGCATGGGTAAACCCCAGCAGACGCCGTCATTTAAAATAACACCGTAACAGATTTCCTGTCAGACGGGGGCAAAAAAAATCTATGAAATAGATTTTTTTTTGAACAATATTAATCAAATTCTCAAAAATTTAACAAAACCCGACGTATGAACTACGATGTTCTATCTAGAACAGTGTCGCAGTCATGTCAGTAATATGTTATAATAAAATCAAAGTCATATCATACATACACCTTATATAAACTAAAGAAATGTCACTGTCACTAACTAATTAACTAATTAATTGTTGTATGTATAGACTAACTAATAATGTGAGGTGTTATTAAAATTATTCTAACTAACTAAAATTAAATAATTAATTATAGTATGTACGTATGGTACTAACTAATTAATATCTACTTGAAGAAAATGAGAAATAGTATAAGAGAGTAAAAGAAATAAAAATTGAGAAGTACGGATAATTAAAACCAAATATTAATGTCTACATTAAATTAGAATGTGTGTGAAAATGAAGTGTAAGGATAGACACCTAATTAAATTGACATAATCAGAAGAAAAGAACAGAAAAAATTCATACATTTTAACTATATATATGAAATGTCATAATGTAATATCTATTACCTTAATAATTACACTAATTAAAAGGTTTAATTGGTGTGATATTCTTTTGTTTCATCTTTTCTTAGTATATTTTATTTTTTTATTTCATCACACTTTGACTTTATTATGTATTATATATTAATTTAATAACTAGAAAATTTAATACTATTGGACATGAAGATCCAATCGTTGTTATATCCTGACGACTTGTAGGAAAGTTCATTAAGACACAAGGTTCATATTATCAAATTATGATTTGATTATCCATTCATCGTTAGTTCCTTTATTAAAGTTTGAAAGTAAATTGACTAAGTAATCAACGTATCTGTCCCTTATACATCAGAGATTGTTACTTTTTAACAGTTTTCAATCGAAGTGAGTGATACTCGAAGTGGAATTGAAGTTCAAATTTTCAAACGATCCATAAATCTTGATATTTTGATCACAATAGTTTATTTCGAAATGTCCTTATTTAGGTAGGAAGTCCAACTGAATTGTTGTATATTCTGACTTGATATCAATACCGTTCAAGTAGTCAGAAAATTTTCTTGAAATTGTCATATTCATTCAGAATCCGTAGGATGTCTGGACAACGCGTCGGCTATGACGTTTTCAGTTCCAGGTATCGACTGTATCTCGAATTCGTAGGGTTGCAACGTAATAGCAAATCGTGCAAGTTTAGCACTTTTATGGTTTGAGCGACGTAATGCTGCCACTGATTTCTGATCAGTCTGGATCAGAAAAGGAGATCCTAGTAAAAATTTCTCCAACTTGGTAATTGCCCAGATTACGGAGAGCAATTCTCGGTCCACAGTGGAATATTTCGTCTCAGGAGGTTTCAGTTTGCGTGAAATATACAATACAGGGTGGAGGACATCATCATGATATTGCAGTAGACAAGCCCCGAGTCCGTAATTACTCGCATCTGTACGTAGAACAAACTTTTTAGAAGCATCTGGTATTCTTAAAACAGGTAGGCATGAAAAAAATTTTTAAGATAGTTCGAAAAGTTTTGTCACATTCGTCTGTCCAATTTATCCTTAAAGGCATGTTCTTCTTTAGTAATGATGACAGGACAGACGTGATGGATGATAGGTTAGGTACAAATCTGCTATAGTATTGGATTAAACCTAACAGTTTCCTAACCTGTTTCTTCGTTTGAGGAACAGATAAATTTAGTATTTTAGAAACCGTACTGGGAATTGTTTGGATACGTCCCGATCCAATAATGTGACCCAGGAATGTTATCTCATTACACGCTATTTGAATTTTTGTTGGTTTAGCGGTTAAATGATTATCCCGCAATATTTCCAAAACTGATTTAAGACCCAAAAAATGTTCCTCAAATGATGAACTAAACAAACATATGTCGTCAATATAGGTAATTATATCTGATCTACCTGCTAAAATTTTTCGCATCATGCGAATAAAGGTAGCTGGAGCATTCATTAGCCCAAAAGGCATCACGTTCCACTGGTAAAGACCTCGTGGAGTTGAGAATGCTGTGTAGTATTTGGCTCTTTCGGTTAGTGGAATCTGCCAATAACCTTTGGTTAAGTCAATTTTAGTGAAAAGTGTAGCATTGGATAGACGAGGAAGTAAATCGTCAAGGATAGGATGTGGTTCGCTATCCGGTACTGTCTGCGCATTAAGTTTCCTATAGTCAACACATAAACGTATGTTGTTGTCCTTTTTCCGGACAATGACTAAAGGAGAAGAAAATGGAGATGTACTAGTCTCAATAATACCTAATGATATCATCTGTTCGAGTTCCTGAGATGTCTTACTCAGAAAATGTAGAGGTACAGAATAAGGATGAACACGAATTGGAGTATCATCGTTCAGAATAATATCGTGACTAATTACAGATGTGCAACCCGGTACATCAGTTAACACATCTGGGAAAGATTGTAGAAGATCAGCAACGCGTTGATGCTGTTGCGGTGTAACCGTAGAAGAAATGGTCACATCACGCCAAGATTCAGTAGATTGGACAGTAAGTACAGGTAAAGGCATCTGCACTTCAGGAAAAGAAGATTCTTCCTCCTGTATAACAGATAGATTAGAATAATGACAAGTAGATACAGTATTGTCATCTAATTCATGAAAAATTGATTGTAAGTGTATAGGAATAGACAATGTACAAGATCTAATTCCCAAGAAAAGAAATGACCAATAAAGAAAAGAAATGATGACTGACTATGCTGAGTCATCAACGATATGAGATAATTGTGTTACCATAGCATGTTATCTGCGCGACGCAGCATTAGGTAATAATTGTAAGTTCAGATAACGGTGATGAAAATAAACACCATTATTAAGCTCGATAATCTTTCGAGCATCTTTGTTGTTACGAAATGTAACCACAGCTTCACCATACCTGTTGTTGGTAGGTGGCAACAGACGTACAAATCTAACGTCTGCCGTGTCATTAAAGAAATTGCTAAGTGCCTGCCATCTGGTACCTTGTGGCAGATTGCGCACTAACACGGTGCGAGAATATGCACCATTCCCAATGTAAGTGGGATCAGTGTCACTAACATGATAAATAGTTCTTCTATTTAATCTTTTGGATATGGTAGTCTTATGAGATGATGTCTCATAATGATTGACATATTTATTTGTCCTAATTTTATTAGTTAAGTTCATAAGAACTCCACCATCATTACCCTTGTTTGGGACATTCTTTCTTTGCCCATTTTTAACAATTTCTTTCAGATCACATTTATTTTCTGACTTTGCAGTATTCTCTTGAGAAAATGTATATCTGCCTTGAAATGATTTTCTAATCTTCTTAGGATGGGCTGGTATTTTAGTATCATTTTTATCCTGTAGGAGAGTATTATCCTTCTCCTCATCGATTTCCAGAATGGTACTGAGACTGAAATTGGAAAAAACTGTGCCACGTGTATTTATTTTGTTGGCCCGTAATGTAGCCATTGCAATGGCAGCGTTAGCATTGCAATAAGATTGACATTTGTAAAATGCTGCCCGCAGTTTATTATGGTTATAATGTGAAGATCCACGAGAATGAGAACGATTACGAGAATAATTAGTTGAATTATCCCGTTGTTGTCTATTATAATTGTTATCTCGATGTCTCGAGTTATAATTATCGCTATTCTTCCAATTGTTACCATTGTTATATTGATATGTTCGATTATAACTTGAGTTGCGAGGATTACTGTTGTATCTTGACTGAGGTGAATAATTTCTGGTTTGTTGTCTTCCTCTATTAAAGTTATTGTTAAAGTTATTCTGTCCCTTATGAAAATTAATGTCATAGTTTCCTTTGAACCTACCTCTGTCCATACTGTGTGTTCTAGGTTTGTTATTATTATTATATGCCATATTGGAGGCTACAGGAAAAGGTTCTCTTATCAACGAGCCAGAAATATTAGCATTCGGATGTGCTGTACAGTAATTTAAAGAAATTTTTTCTAACTCATCAATTGTTTCTGGTTTTCTTTCTTGCAAATAAGCAAAGAATGGTGAGCTGACAGAAGATAATACTTTATCCCTCAATAACAAATCGACTAACTTGTCGTAAGATTTGTTGACACCTGCCAGTTCAACCCATCTGTTAAAAGTATTGCGTATGATAGCAATAAAACCTGTGAAATCTTTATTGTTATCTGGCAACAAACTTTTGAAACGTAACCTACATGCCTCTTCGTTCAAGTGGAAACGACGTAATAATAACGTCTTAATGGCCTCATAATCTGTGGCTAATGTAGGATCAATGTTTTGTGCTGCACTTGCAGGTTCGCCATCCAGAAATTCCTTAAGTTTAAGTGCCCATGCAGTTTTGTCAAGGTTATTGACCTTACATATATCCTCAAAGCGCGCCAGCCACGATGAAAGGTCGTCCACGTGTAACTTGAATGGTGGTAATTTAAAGTAATAATTGCCTTTAAGTCGGGTGGATGAAGATCCAGATTGAGCATTATCATTTTGGTTTCCCGCAGCACTCTGCGAATTAAGTTTTGCTGTTTCCAATTTAAGCCGTTGCAATTCCATTTCTTGCTGCAATATGATTTCTTGTCGTTTCAATTTATTCTCTTCTTCAATCCGTAGGATTTCATCTCTTGCCATCTTTCTTCCTTCTTCTTCTTCCTTAGCAATAGCTTTCTGATAAAAGTTAATCCAGAACTGATAGTTACTATGCTGGATGTCTTTATGGTGAAGAAGGTGAGTGTGTTTTGGGACAGTCACTCACAGTAGATACACACAATAGAAGCATGGAAGGGTGTAACGGCTGGTGATAGTTAACGAATGTTTAATACACCACAACACGTTACGATAACACAGAATACACAGTTATAATCAAACTACAAGTTATAGCAATACAATAATAAAGTACTTCTCACTTCTCAGAATCATGCAGATACTACAATATCCATGACCTCTTTAAAGATACTCCTCAACTCAGCGCTATTCACCTGTCCTCACATTAGCGCTATAATATTCTAATCATGGATCCTCTAGCCAACGGGCATCATCGCCGTGCTAGCATAAATATGGCCTCCTCACAGATAGCAAACGGCTCACATCATCGCCGTGCTACTGCATACATATGGTATCCTCCAGATACTCCTCCTGCGCTATAATATATAATAATGGATCCGTAAATATGGCCTCCTCACAGATAGCAAACGGCTCGCATCATCGCCGTGCTAGCATAAATATGGCCTCCTCACAGATAGCAAACGGCTCACATCATTGCCGTGCTACTGCATACATATGGTATCCTCCAGATACTCCTCCTGCGCTATAATATATAATAATGGATCCGTAAATATGGCCTCCTCACAGATAGCAAACGGCTCGCATCATCGCCGTGCTACTGCATAAATATGGTATCCTCCAGATACTCTTCGCATAAACGCTATCATAATCTAATGAGTCCTACCAGCAATTTCTCACACGACTCCATCCCCGGCAGTCTGCAATAATCTCGCCTTTACTCATTTTTAGCGCTATTATATGACATGTGTAAGTTAATGGATCCTTATCAAAATATTCACAATACTGCTCACCCAGCAGTTTGCAATAATATCACTTATCAACATGTCTTCACATAACACAATTATCCTCTACCAGGAAATAATGGCCTTACACAAATCATGGCCTCTTATCTTCAGCACTGTACAGGCTTACCACCGAAAAAAACACACTATGGGGCCGACTCTCTCCAGTCGATGCCCAAACTCACTGCCCACGGGAATACACATCCTCCCCCTAAAACAGCTACGAGACCCGGCTGTTAAAAAACACCGTTCAGTCTCACTACTTGCACGGGCTAGCCACAAATAGCTAAACACCCGTATCTCAAAACAGTTTGGAGTGAACAAACCTCCACAATTGAACTGACTAGCTTTCACACGCTGTGTAACCTTACTTCTACTATTACAATTTAACATAACATTAAAGACAATCACGTCTTCAAGCAATGACAACCCATAATCTAATCTGCTCACCTAATATTTTCCAGATCACGTCCCCTTCCATTAAAATTACTGGCAACAGTTTGCCACACCGTCCGGGAAAAAATGATTTATCATTTTTTAGAAAATTTAAGATCCAAAAATTTAAAGGTTAATGAAATTATATGAAATACGTACAAAAATAAACTCCCCAAAAATTTAACTGTCAATGAAGTTATGTCAAATATCTCTTTAATTAATTCCCAAAAATTTTAAAAATTTAATGAAGTTCTATCAATTACCTACAAAAATATACCTATGACAAGAGAACATAGCACATCTACAAAAATATCATCAATAAATGTAAGATAACGACTAAATCATCCAACATACTCATTCAAGCATACCAAAAAATAATCTAATTCAAAACCAAACTAAGTATACATAGTACAAACTAAACAGAAAATAAACTATCGTAAGAGAAAAAGACAAAATATGAAATGGGAATATGATAAGCATCAAATAGAATCATACGATGACAATGAAGACAACAATTCCATACATGTAAAACAAATAGAACTATAAGAACCAATTACATTATCTAAAGTCATATAATTAATTTAACACTACAAAGAATGAAAGTATAAATAGCGTAACACGAAAAAAGTATACTAGAAGTATGAATTACATCAAAGATGAAACACGGAAGCATAAACAAAATATAAGATAATATTGAAAAGACAACAGAAAAGATGTAAAGAAATGACTAATAGTCAACAAAGAAAGATGACAGTAAAGATGCAAATGTAAAGAAAGTTGGTAACAACACCTAACAATAACTATCCAAATGTAACAACGTATTGTAAAATACAAAAATTCTAAAGTATATTTATATACTAACACAAAAAAGAAAGCTTAAGACAAGCACAGCACAATAAGTAATTTAACTAAATTATAAACTTATACATAACTAAAAATAAATTACATCAAATATCACCCAAACAAAAAATTATTAACGCTAACACAAGTTCCGCATTGACGCATAGTCAAGCGCTAACAACCAAAAAATACATCCAAACATCACAACATTTTCAAAGAATTAATGTCACTACATAATAGTAACCTTAACATACAATCTAGCGCTGGCGCAGAAAAAAATAAATAAATATCACAATGTCCAAAACACATTTTTTCAAAAAATTACAATACAAAAAATGTTTCTTATCGTTAGGTTAAATAAAAATAGTATTTTTATTTCTAAGTAATATGTAGCTATAATTAACGACTAACAATTAAATTAGTTGAGTAACATAAAATAATCTTATCTTTAAACAGACATACATGAAAAACGTGTAAGTTTTTTTTTTTCTTCTTTTAAAAAATACATCAAAGAAACGTCACATTGGGTAATAAACTGTTAACTACAAACGAAGTTATAAATATATATAAGTGTAATATTATTTATCTTAACTATGTATTATAATCAGATATATAAATTCTTTAAATGAACAAGAGTATCAGCCGTCGCTGTTAATCTACCCACTTAATTTAATAGGAAATTTAAGTTAATTCTGGCTGACAAAAAATCAAATTGTTTAAATTATCAAATGTCATAATTTAGCAAAAATGGAAACCAAGTTTCAGAATACGTCCTTAACTTCAACGCAAAATCATTAATAATACATACAAGTTATGTTTAAAATTACCTTTTCACTAAACAATTAATTTAAATAATCTGTATATAAATATGTTAACTAAACATGGTATCAAACCCATGATGAAAAAACAAACCCAAAATTTTAAGTAGTGAATAAAATACTCAGGACTATCTATGAAAATGACTATTACATCGTCTCAGTAAATAAGTTTGTGCATAGAAATTATTTAATGCATAATTAAAATAGTCATATAAGTAACAACCAAAACATTATGGCAATCAAATGTTACAAAGATTACATAATATTCTATTAACCACATATAAAGTTCTATACTAAGGAATACAATAACATTCAGTGTTTGTAAACAGAACAAAAAATAAACAGGACCTTTGAAAAAAAAAAAAAAAAAAAAATTCCTTCGAGGTCTTGCGAACATCTCATCAACACGCAAGGTGACATCATGACACGGTGGGTTAACGTACTGTCTAGGCTCGCTTGAATGGATAAATGGTACATAGTGATCTATATCTCTCGCAGGTAATGTCAAATTAGAATGGTGATCCCTCGCAAAGTCGCTCGCTGTGAGACAATACAAATGAAAATATCTATTTTAATCCATGGTAAGATTATGAGGAAACACGGAAAAGTTCACTACACAATTACCCGAACTCCGTGGTGTAAGGTTGTGGCCCTCCTGCGATGTCAACAACTCTCGTCACATAGCAGACAACATAGGGACAACCTGACCTATAATTCACAGCTGTCAGTGCGGTAGGCTGAAAAAAAATGTACTACCTTCACAAGACCGAGATGATCTCTCAAATCTATCAGCATGACAAGCAAAAGCATTTAAGAACCTATTACCGTTCCCATTACTCTGATTGCTAATAATCTTGCTCTTATGTGGAGCACAGTTAACCTGGTTGCGATCTGTATAATTTCTTTTGAGAGCATTGTTATTTGCTCTATTAACACCGTTGTACTGATTTAAATCCCAGTTACAATAGTTATTCTTAATACTTCTTCCCAGATAACAATGTCTATCAGATAGAACTGGCTTTTTAGCAGAAAAATTATTACTTGACTGATGAACTTTCATATAATTACTTCTGCTATAGTTTTCAAAACTTTTAGAATCACAATGTTGAGATCTGTCACATTTTTTCTTGTTTTTAGGCGAAGAAACGTTACCGTAGGATGAACTCCCTTGGTACTTTATAACCTTAGGGTTATGTCTCCTATCAAAATTATTTTTTTCTTTGCTTGTGGCAAAGTGTTTAAAAAATGAGTCACACTGCCTTGACTGGGTATGACTAGAAGGTTTGACAATCTCTTTATTTTTTTTCACAACATTTTTTTCCTTCATGGAACAAGCAGTGGTATGTTTGTTACTTGTAACCAATTTATCAGATCTGTCAATAAATACGCTGTTGGTTTTTAACACACTGACTTGAGATTTAGCACTGTTTCTTTTCTTATCTACAGAACTGGATATTACTGTAGATTTTCCTTTGTTATTCTGCCGCCAGCAATCATTATCATTGGAATCATCTGTATTGCGTGAGAAGTTATATCTCCCACGGAAAGATCTATGTCCACCATTCTTGACCGTAGAATCCGCAAAAAGTGTATAAGGCTGGCTTTTTGCTTTAGTGCTCTGATGATAAGAAACTTTCTGTCTATCATCGTCAACACTGACGGAAGACCACATCTTGTTCTTCAAAATAATGTCAAGCAGGCCATCCACTCGTTTCCTGGCCTCTGAAATCTCAATGTCTCTAAGTGCAATCTGTTCACTTAATTTCTTGTTTAAATCCTTAACTCTTAAAACTTTGCAGCTTTCCTCTGCTAGCGAATTTTCAATCTTAATCAATTTGTCTTTCTCCATCATTAACTCTTTCATTCTCTCTTTATCAACCCTCTCAATCTCAATATCATGACTATTCGTAAGCCTATCAACCTTCTCTAGGGATATAGTATCCTTTTCTTTAATTTGGCGACCACAAATCTCATCGTCACTTAATAGATCAATAAGTGTTTCATTACACAACTTCTCATATTTCTTAATCTGAACTTCTAATTTCCCAGAAATCTCCGTCTTCTCTTGAACTTTTTGAGTCAGATTTCTAACTTCGCCATTTTTTTTTCCCAATCTGAGCTTCCATCTCTTTAATTTTGCCTAATGCCGAGTCTAATTTTGCTCGAACACAAGCAAGCTCAGAATTAGATTTACATAAATCACCTGTAAGTTTAGTCACTTTTTTATGTAGCTTATTCACTTCAGTAGTACTTTTTAAGCAACTTTCCCTTTGCTCATGTGTACTCTGTTTTATGTCTCCTATTTGCTTCTCATCCTTTAACTCCTTTTTCTGATCACTATGGATGCCGTCGCGCCATAACGTACGCATAATCTTCAATATGCTATCACGTTTAATACTAATATAATTGTCCAAGAACAGATGAAGGTCCAAAACCAATAACCTTGCCAGATCCTCAGCCATACTCACATGAGGCATTGACTGAAATCTCTCATCAGCAAAATCTCTTAGAGCTCTCGATGCACAGATCAAAAACCTGTCCATAACATGTGACTCAAGCTCTGGGCCTTTTAATCCCTGATAATCTGTCCCCTGTTGAAACAGATACTCTAATACAGGTCTCATATCCTCTGGATCTGTATCACAATCCATTGTGACTTGTTTACTTAGTCAACCATATATGTCTTAATTAAACTTTCATTATACCAAATCAAGTTTAGATCTCAAGTATTGTATCATCAATCCCTGTACATCATCACATTCTATAATTAATCGATATAATTATCGACAACAACAACAATAGTTATCAATAGAATAGGATAGTGCAGATTGAGGCTTGTTGACATGGACAGAAGTGGCAACATTTACACACAACAAAACCGTGCTGATAACGCGAATGTCGTGGGTTCGATCCCCATACTGGCCACCACTGATAAAAGTTAATCCAGAACTGATAGTTACTATGCTGGATGTCTTTATGGTGAAGAAGGTGAGTGTGTTTTGGGACAGTCACTCACAGTAGATACACACAATAGAAGCATGGAAGGGTGTAACGGCTGGTGATAGTTAACGAATGTTTAATACACCACAACACGTTACGATAACACAGAATACACAGTTATAATCAAACTACAAGTTATAGCAATACAATAATAAAGTACTTCTCACTTCTCAGAATCATGCAGATACTACAATATCCATGACCTCTTTAAAGATACTCCTCAACTCAGCGCTATTCACCTGTCCTCACATTAGCGCTATAATATTCTAATCATGGATCCTCTAGCCAACGGGCATCATCGCCGTGCTAGCATAAATATGGCCTCCTCACAGATAGCAAACGGCTCACATCATCGCCGTGCTACTGCATACATATGGTATCCTCCAGATACTCCTCCTGCGCTATAATATATAATAATGGATCCGTAAATATGGCCTCCTCACAGATAGCAAACGGCTCGCATCATCGCCGTGCTAGCATAAATATGGCCTCCTCACAGATAGCAAACGGCTCACATCATTGCCGTGCTACTGCATACATATGGTATCCTCCAGATACTCCTCCTGCGCTATAATATATAATAATGGATCCGTAAATATGGCCTCCTCACAGATAGCAAACGGCTCGCATCATCGCCGTGCTACTGCATAAATATGGTATCCTCCAGATACTCTTCGCATAAACGCTATCATAATCTAATGAGTCCTACCAGCAATTTCTCACACGACTCCATCCCCGGCAGTCTGCAATAATCTCGCCTTTACTCATTTTTAGCGCTATTATATGACATGTGTAAGTTAATGGATCCTTATCAAAATATTCACAATACTGCTCACCCAGCAGTTTGCAATAATATCACTTATCAACATGTCTTCACATAACACAATTATCCTCTACCAGGAAATAATGGCCTTACACAAATCATGGCCTCTTATCTTCAGCACTGTACAGGCTTACCACCGAAAAAAACACACTATGGGGCCGACTCTCTCCAGTCGATGCCCAAACTTACTGCCCACGGGAATACACATCCTCCCCCTAAAACAGCTACGAGACCCGGCTGTTAAAAAACACCGTTCAGTCTCACTACTTGCACGGGCTAGCCACAAATAGCTAAACACCCGTATCTCAAAACAGTTTGGAGTGAACAAACCTCCACAATTGAACTGACTAGCTTTCACACGCTGTGTAACCTTACTTCTACTATTACAATTTAACATAACATTAAAGACAATCACGTCTTCAAGCAATGACAACCCATAATCTAATCCGCTCACCTAATATTTTCCAGATCACGTCCCCTTCCATTAAAATTACTGGCAACACTTTCTTTTCAGCCTCTTTTCTTTCAAGTTCTTCCATCTCTGCCTTGGCAATGGCTTTCCTTTCCTCCTCTTCTGCCTTAGCAATAACCTTTTTTTCAGACTCCTTTCTTTCAAGTTCCTCCATCTCTGCCTTGGCAATGGCTTTCCTTTCCTCCTCTTCTGCCTTATATTTTGCAAGTTGTTGTTCAGCAAATTCAAGGAGTGCCTCTCCCTTTTTATTACAATCTTTTCCAATTTTAATGAAATGATCCAAGGTAAGCATTCTTGGAGTTGAATTATTCAAGTATTCAATTACTTATGTATTGTAATCAACAATAGAATCTATGTCGATAATTACAATTACTCAAAGAATGAATAATTAATATAAGAAATTTTAGTATTCACGTACTGTTATTTATAAGTCCCACCAATATGTAATATTTTGTAAAAATATTATATATATACTCACTAATATCTATCACAAATAGTTATGATAGTTAGTTATATAAGCTGCTGAAATTATATCAAGCACTTAATATTAATATTTAATAATTATGAGTATTATTCCTAAATAACTAGGTTATTTAATCTTAATTGTCACTAAGTCTCCAATATAGTACTGAGAAAGTGTACTAATTTATATCAAATATGTTTTAATTTGTTATAAAGTCTTAATAATTAATCATTATATATTATGCCATAATCATGAGCTATAAAGTGCATTGCCCATTTCTAGGACCACCACTGCAAATTGGTGCAAAGTCCCTAATTCCTCATCAAAGCTCATAAAAATTTAATCATATTCATATACACTATTATTAATGAAGAAATTATAGCATTAATATTAAATTATAAAAAGATGTAATAAATACAAACAATACAATGGGTTAACCAAGGATTACGAAACAGTATTACCGTACGACAAGACATTTTCACAATACAAATTGCATTAATAACTAAGTGGTATAAAACGGAAGTGAGAGATTAAGAATGAACTGAATAGAAAGTTAAGCTGTGTACGTAACAAATAGTGACGTCACAGGACTCATTTGACGTTAATACAATACATTTAATTAAAATAAAAGATAGCTAGATCAGAATAAACAAGATAGATTACGAACATAGGACTGTAAATGAATAAAAATAAGAACCAAATACAACAGAAAACACCAGTTATAACATGACTATACACCTAACATACAAGGTGAATTAATGCAGGTCCGAACGAAACGACCACCGGTAATTCTACGACCCGTTCTTCGCGAAATGCGATTAATTCACGGCCCTAAGAACGATCGGAATTGAGCTTGACATTCGAAAAGCCATAAGTTCAATTCCGATTCCCATCCTACCTCCCACTACATGTAAACGGACAGAAACAAGATTTAACATGGCTACATAAAAAAAAAGAAGAACATGGCGTTTGTCGGACAAATAGGATTGACTTATTGTAACCTTCAAATAAGTTACTTATCTTTTTGCCTCGATAGGTTCATACAATGCTTGCTTCGCCAACGGACAGTAGGATCTATATTTCATGCTCATGTTGATTGAATCTACTTTTCCAATGTTCAATTAAGCGTTTATAAATAATTTTCTTCAAAGACGTTGAAGGGCGGCTGCCATCACTACAGCTGATTCATCCTGTTGTCAAGCGGGTGTGACGTCATCGGTGTAGATACAAAAAGTGTTCATTTCGCTCGAAGGAAAATTATTTCTTTCAACTCGATAATCTTGAGTATTTTTCTTCAATTAAATTCCAGTTCCACATCACACTGGCCACCACTGTTGCGTGGGTGTTTTACTGGTGTTGGAGGGTCCTTCGTTCTATTATTGTAAGTTTAGTTGGGATGCTTGCTTATTATCATTACGCCACTTGTGTCCAAGCAAACCCCGGTTCCGTACGAACTGATCCATTATTTCTATAAACTTCTTACAAGAAAGAGTTCATCAGGTCAAAGGACCATCAACAATGCAAGTTGAAGCAATCAAACGTAATCAAAGGAATGTGGGTAAGCCTTCCATTTGAGTCCAATATTTAATACAAGTTGACGCACGAAGACAGTTCACATTGGTGTACATCCAGATATAGTTCATACATAGTTCATTAGAAATTACATGCATAGTATTCATGTCCGTCCGTGTCAAAACAATATGTCAGATGAACATCGTGGCTATATACGTGCGCTGTTGTGTTCAACAGCCAGAAATGAGCACATGAGTTCGTGACATCTACAATCTGAATCATAATGCGATTCTCCTTCCATTATTTAGTTTAATTTAATTAATCTCATACTTAGATTAATTTGTGAACTGACCTGAGTTCTACAACGATTCATCTATATAATATAGGCTATATACTCAGCCTTATTTCCTTGGAAGAAATACAAGACACGACCTTCTTGCTTGACGGATAGCGTAACAAAGGCCCTGTAACCAAGTCACCTGGCGTGACCTTCCCAACGCGAATGCGTCATAATCTCCGCATATATTTCGCGTTCACTATACCGTAAAATATCGACATATTCTATAAATATTAATGACCCCAAAAACGTTGCGCACGGGTAAACCCCAGCAGACGCCGTCATTTAAAATAACACCGTAACAACGTGCCGTTGCAGTAGAGGTCTGTGCGTTATTACTCTGTTGCTTGTATTCACGGGGTCCCTGTCAGCCTGGGGCCCTAGGCCGTTGTCTAGTGGGCCTAATGAATAATCCGGCGCTGATAAAATCAAATATCTATGAGTCGCATATGTTTCCTTTTTTTTTTTTTTTATTATTTACTTTCCTACTTTATTTCTCTACCGGGCTTTTGGGATCGAACCCTGGTTGGGTAACGTTCCTGTTTAACCTGCTATAAATAGGTACTGGACTCTTTTCTTGAGTTAGAAAAGGCAAAGGCCCCGAGGAATGGAATTGGTTACACCATGCTGGACCTAGTTTGGTGAAATGTCTTACACTTCATTTCACCGCAGCAGTGTCTGTTTATGGAACTACCTTCTACTTTATTTCTATAATCGCGCAAAATTGCGAGAATTTTAAAATTAAACAACCAACAGACATGTTCTTTATCTTTCCTTTTTGCCATAATGAAACTCACTATTTGAAGATACGAGTAGCAGGGGACGCTGGTTTAATCCCACGAAATTACAAATGAGCGTGATTCTAGACCGTCTAACAAACACACAACAAACGACCAGTTGTCAAGTCGGCGGTCACAGAATTAGCATCCCGCATTCTTGTAGTGGCATCCTAACCCGTCAGATCTAACAATAAGGAAAGATAAATATTGCCGGCTACAGACCTGTAAGTACGCTGTTGTGACAACACAGTTTCCGGACATAGAATCGGCATTATTTATTTTTAATCGTATTTTCATTTACCACTTTTCACAAACGCTCTAACCAACAGTTTTACTATCATGTTTCTTGGAGGAAATAAATAAACAGCGATGTTTAGTATCTCTATCTATCTATCTATCTATCTATCTATCTATCTATCTATCTATCTATCTATCTATCTATCTATCTATCTATCTATCTATCTATCTATCTAGCTAGCTATCTATCTATCTATCTATCTATCTATCTAGCTAGCTATCTATCTATCTATCTATCTATCTATCTATCTATCTATCTATCTATCTATCTATCTATCTATCTATCTATCTATCTGTCTGCCTCTGTCTGTGTGTCTGCCTCTCTTATCAGCTGCTTGTCTGCCTGTCATGTCTGGCCATGTATCTATCGCTGTTAGTCTGCATTTCTGTCTGTTAGTCTATCTGTACCTTTCTGTCTGTTTCCATTCTTTCTATGTCACTTTTTCTACGTGTCTGTACGTATGTTTGTTCCTTTATCTGCCTTTATCTGCCTTTATCTGCCTTTGTTTGCCTGTCTATCAGTTGTCAGTATCATTTTCATTGTTCTAATCATTTTCTCTGCATATATCTCTAACTGCAGCACTCTTTTGTATGCTGCCTCATGCAAGATAGGGGGAATGGCAATAACAAGTTTGTTATCCTCTTCTCAAACTCTCTGTGTCTTCGTTGTATCTTTTAATTTCCTTCTACAAGAACGTAACAGTGAGATACTAGCATAATGATGGCGCTTCCAGTCCTGTTACCTCGGCAGTATTAGAACACCTACTGTTTCAGGCAAATTCTGCGAATCGTTTGACTGGCGTGCATATCATCATCATCATTCGGTTATCAGCTATACCAACACTTTATACACTTTCAAACAGGTTTTTTTTTAAACCAACAGTGTCACTACATTGTCACAAAGCAGTTTGTGCATGTACTTTGGCGCCCTTCTTTCTCTCCTTTATCGTCCTATTATTTGGGAACAATTTTCATAACTGTCGTTCTCTCCGGCAGTATCACTTCATTTCTTCATTCATCGTCCTTATTATTCGGCATATTTTATGTCCGACATATTTGCTCTGAAGCCGCTCCCAGACTTGTTTACGTTTCACCAGGTAAACTGTATTATTATAGAGGTTAATCAGACCGGTCAGCAGTTAATACGTTTATCACTTGAGTCGCCGAGCCACCTTTGATAGAGTCGATCTCTATTGACACAATATGGTCGCTCACGATCGATGAAATTAGGCCATATTATCTGTCTGAGAAATCCGTCTGGCGGAGGCACGAAAACACTGGTGATAATGAGATAATAGCTTCCGCTGGCCCGTCTTGGTATCAATATTACCTAATAACCTGTCTGTGGAGATTATGTTGGGGCAGGAATAAGTCCAAAGATTTGTTTGGGAGTTTGCATAAAGATGCAATCGGAATTATTACAGTCTAATTAGAAAGAGGTCACGCGTTGGAATTTTAATATGTAATATTTTAAAACACGCGGGGGATATTGTGATTTAACACCCCGACCCATTTAATTGTAAAAAGCGTACTATTGGCTTAATTTGAGAGCCGGAATATACTTCGACTTCCATTGGCAAATTCGTCGGGAGTACAATCTGGGATTTGATCTGAAGATTGGAAATATAATCTAGCGAAATTGGAGTCACAGATCAGACTGCATCGCCACGTCAAGCTAGCAATTCATCAGAGCCAGAAAGAGAAGGATCGGACAAAGGATTCCAAAATTATAAGTGACAGATCGAAGTATTTGGGCAACTTTAAAACTTAAAAGTAAACCCGCATTTTTAAAATACAAAGACTGGAAACTTAAAGGACCAGGATCGAAGTATTTGTGCAACTTTAAAACTTAAAAAAGTAAACCCGCATTTTTTAATACAAAGACTGGAGACCTAAGGAATCATATCACCCGTCATAAGAGGAATATTAAAATTTCCAGACCAAGTGTTTCGAAAGCATCAACGTACTATGTCCCTTTAAACTGTGCCAGGAGATTGTATTCTCAAAAGTTACTTTGGGGTAAGTGTAAACATTTATTTTACAAATGTGAATTTGACATGTTTTCCTTGCTAAGTGGTTATTTATGAGGCTGGCAACCTCAAAATACGGTGAAGATGACATAAAGTTGGAAGAACTGAAAGCAGCACTGGAGAAAATCAAGATGGGCAAAGCAGCAGGGCATGATGGTATAACACCAGAAATGGTTAAGCACATGGGAGCATCAGGCGACCTATTACTCTTAAGGGTCCTTCAGGCAGCGTGGTGCAACAAGACCATACCAAAGGATTAGGAGATTACCATCATAACACCAATTTTCAAAAAGGGTGACAATCGACAATGTGGAAACCATAGAGGCATATCCCTTCTCAGTGTCCCTCGTAAAATGTACTCTAGAATCCTAGAGCAAAGACTCCGACGCCTAGCTGAGCCACAATAGGATGAGGTCTAGTGCGGATTCCGAGCAAACCGAAGTACTCAAGACCTAATCTTCACACTCAGACAGCTGAGTGAAAAGGCCCCTGAGTATAAGAGTGAGATCCATCTTTGTTTCATAGATCTGGAAAAGGCGTTTGACGGGGTCCTCTGGAGCAAACTTTGGGACTGTTCGGCAAGGAAGAACATTCCAGCACCTCTGATTCATGCTATGCAGAGCTTCTACAAGTCTTGCAGAAATTATGTGAGGACAGCAAACCATCAGTCAGAAGAGTTCAGAACCACCACTGGTGTAAGACAAGGTAATATCCTGTCACCTTAACGTTTCATACTCTTCATGGACGATGTCATCAAGGCATGTAAGGAGAGGACAGGAAAGTATTCAGTGGGATACTGGAAGATGAGACAAGTCTGTATTTCAGAGCTGGCATTTGCTGATGATGTTGCCCTGATTGCTAAAGCAGAGGCACATCTCCAATCCAACCTGCAAGTCTGGAAGGAAGAGCTGGAAAAAAAAGAGGGATGGTCATAAGCAGCTCTAAAATAAAATCCATGGTGATATCACGAGAAGAAAGTAGACATCAGATTAAGCTGGGAGAACAGGTCCTGGAGCAGGTAGACCACTTTAAATACCTCGGAGCTATTAAAGACCGAAAGGGGGGCATCAAAGAAGAATTGGTCACTCGAAAAGCAGCAGCTGAGAGACTTTTTCAGGCCATAAATCGAGGATTCCTCAGCAAGAGTTAGGTTGGTAAGAAAACGAAGATGGCTGTATACCGCTCCACCTATGTCCCAGTCTTGACATATCGATGCGAGTTATGGGCAATGGTGGTTGAAGTAACAAGAAGAGACGTGGTCCGCAACCAGATGATACGTCGAGGCCTAAATTCCCACCCCCTGCAGACCCAAGTAGAACAGTCCCAACTAAGATGGTTTGGCCATGTCTGCAGAATGGGAGAAGATCGGCTAACACGACAAGCATGGGAAACAAAGAACCAGGGATCCAGACCCCCAGGACGGCCCAGATGCCGCTGGGAGGACAGCATTAGACAATCTTTGAAGGACTGTGATGAGTTACTGTTATTTTTTATTGTCAACTCGCCCCATTTTTTGTTCCATTTATTTATTTTTTGGTTTTTTTCTTATTCTAATGCGTTCAAGTTCGTATTTGTTTTAATTCTGGGTTATCTTGTATGGCGGTATGATGACCCATACCGCCAACACCAACCCTTCTCGGTTGGAGATGGGAGAAAACCCCTACCCGTGTTGTAATGGGGGCTAGTGAGTCATGTTTTTTGGTTTATAGGCGGTCAGTTTAGGTAGGTAAGATTACGTACATTTTTCAGCGAGCTTCGAGGGGAGTCTTTTTTCTCCCCCCTCCCGGGTCGAGCAGGGGGAATAACTCCTCGTCGATAGTGGATTGGCAGTTAAGATAATGTTATGGCGGGTAACGGGAGGCGCTAACGATTGGGTTCGATTTTTAATTTATGTAGCAATCATAAGATTACGTCTGAAGTGGGTTCGAAGCGGTTTTTGGGAGACGATGTTAGAAGCTATGACTCACCGCGTCGGTCTTGCATCAGAATATGTGCACTATATATGTAAGGCCAAATTAGTAGTTAGTGCTCCCAAGTCCAAGAATTTTATTGCCGTGAATAGCGTCAGTTCAGTCTGCCAGGTCTTGGATATTCTGATAGTCTGGGTACGTTCGTAAACTTAATTAGTGGTGTAAGAATTTTAGCTAAAAGATTTAGCAAGTAAGAGTAAGCTTTCTTCTGGGATTTAATTTTATTGTTAGTCAGTAGTTGCCATCCATTGCTGACTTCTACAAACTAGAGCCCGTGTAGTGTAAGTTTTGTTGTAAATATGCTGTGTCTAGCTAACGAGTTCAGAGTAACCCCATTTGATTATGATAAATAGAAGTGTATGTACGCGGGGTTTTTGTGGGTATAATTAATGTAATTCAGAAGGAGAAGGGTGAAGAGTGTTTAATATTCTGATATATGGTGTAGGCATTAGTGTGTTAATAAGTTGTGCTATTTGATAATGGAATTCAGAAGGAGAAGGGCTGAAGAGTGTTTAGTATTATGATATATGGTGTAGGCATTTGTGTGTTAATAAGTTGTGCTATTTGATAATGTAGGTCAGAAGGAAAAGGGGTGAAGAGTGTTTAGTATTATGATATATGGTGTATGCATTGGTGTGCTAAATAATTTGTTTAATTTGATAACCTTCCATGGGCTGCCTTTAATTAAGAATAGTGCTGGGAAATTATTCAGTAAAGTTATAATATTGGGATACAGCGAAGCAGTGTTTTGACGCATACCTGCCGAGGTCACGGTTGGAGCCTCAGATACAGTCAGGTCAGCCGCGCCTGGGTTAGGCGTAATAGACAAGCTGTTGGATTGTGCAGGGGAGGAGAAGGAGTGAGCGTTAAATCTGACCCGAGGGCAGAAATAATACTTTGAGATGGGAGCTTGTATTTAGGGAAGTTTTATTATGGTATGGAAAACGGGGTGTAGGTAAATCTTGGTTGTTAATGTGTTTTGAATTATGTATTTTTTGAATTGGTGTAAAATTGTTGTTATTTTGTCTTACAGCGTTTCACGGCGGAGGGTAGGTAACCCTAAGTCTGCAACGGACTTTGCCGTCTCAGAGAGGGGGGCAAGAGACAACATCGTAATTGAAGAGAACTGGGGTACGCGCAAAGTAACTAGCGCCCTCGTTACCTCTGCAATACGGAGTGGCATTAGAAGTTCTCATGACGTGAGGAAATCTATACCTCAGCGTGAAATGGCCTAGGAATTAGAGCTATTAAGCTTGTACGGTCCAATACCGAACAGGCTACTTTGCCTGGTATTGTTTATATACTACCACAATAAAGCAGTAGGCCATAACCCGAAGCGGTTTAAATCGTCGTTTGGGTGTATAGAATTGAGTTGCCATCATCATTTCTAGATCTACAGCCAAGAGAAAAAATATATATAGTCACCAAGGGTCCCTTCATCGGTATTCTGGAGAGGAGAGAGGGAGATCATACCTTTCTAAATGCTAACAGGAGAAGGTACCTGACGAAGGGTAACACATCTGAGCTTCAGACGAAATGATAGCGTCCGGAAGGCAGCGAACTGAAGGAGAGGGGAGAGAGGGGAGTTAGTTGTTTTTCCCCCAGAACTGTAGAGTTAGATAATACTTGGAGAAGAGCCTCTGAGTTAGTTCTGCAGAATTCAGGAGAGTAGGATTTATGTGGTGTAT
Source organism: Oreohelix idahoensis (assembly GCA_024509875.1). Taxonomy (NCBI): domain Eukaryota; kingdom Metazoa; phylum Mollusca; class Gastropoda; order Stylommatophora; family Oreohelicidae; genus Oreohelix; species Oreohelix idahoensis. The sequence continues at coordinate 549,754 of JAMPIV010004260.1, read as the reverse complement.
AAGTTACTTGTGCAGGACCGCCTAGAGCGCCTTTGAGTCAGTGTTGTCAAAATTAGTTAATAAGTCTTAACTGGAACAGAGTGAACACTAGTGAAGAGCAGTCAGGAGGCGGAGGACTCCACAGTGTGTTTAGTTAGTAACAACAGAGTAGTCAGGGGTGGTGGCTCTTACCTAGAGTATATTTCGCCCAGTATATTTCGTTAACCTTAGTTGTTGTCGTAATTTTTTATCTGAGAGGGTGCTGATGAATATTGGTCCCTTTAGAGTGTAAAGTGATATTGAAGGCTCTGTGAGAATAAGGATTTAGGAGAATGAGGTAGTAGATTCACAAGCGCTGGGAAGGAGCAAGGACAGTCTCTTATTACGACAATAACTGTTTTCTCACAGACTACTCCTATCTCTCTTCTGCACAAACAATTGTTTGTCAGTTCCAGTCGCTCAACGTACATGAATACAGCCTACACAGATAGAAATGTTTGGAGTTTTAGGCCAACCGACAACCAACACAATTAATGATTAATACCTTTATTATCATCAAGGACTCACACATAATTGTACATTTACAGTCAAAAATCAAAGGTTACAGAATACAAATATAACAAGGGAAGAGGGGGTTTTGAGGAGAAATATCCCCTCCACCGTTTCCCGTTTATATTTACTAACAGACAAGACCCGGTCCCAAAGACAAGAAAGGGGGGGGGGGGTGATCAGGGATAGGCAATTTAACCCACTGGTAAAGTTATTACTCTGAGGCAAGGGGTTACAGAAAAGGGGGGGGTGTAGAGGAAAAGCTAGGGTTCTCAATTGTCTCCCTTTAAATCAACAAATTTTACGGGAGGGGGAAGGAACACAGTTACCCGATCCCGCTAGGAGAGATCCCGTACAAGGAATATAATGCGCCTTAGTACAAGGTCGAACTAATTAAAAGGGAAAAGAAAAGATAAATCTCCTTTTCATTCAAAAAAACACACTAGGGCTGGCCATCCCCACAAACACACACGCAGACTTACCGAAAGGTGAATTCTGGCACTTCATAGGAAATACATCAAAAAAACAGCACTAAACCTTGGCTTAGGTAAAAGTATTTTTCTTCCGTGTACAGCCCCAGATTTTGGGGTTTGTTGAAGTTAACAAAGTGTCCCGAAATCGCTGGACGTTGAAGTTTAACGGTACTGTTTGTTTATTAGATAAAGTTCCTAAAGAATGTCACAGGCCCTTGGCTAGGCGTGAGGTATGGTGTGGTTCCTAAAATTGGCACAGCTGGTGGAGATAACTTCCTTTTTCCGTAATGTCACAAGTTAAGAAAAACACTGAGGTAAGTTCTTCTTTAAGGGGGAAAGGGGGGGTAAAATCCACTGAATATACGTGACAGACAGTGTTCAGGTAAATCGATGCTTTTTCTTCACAAATAGGGGCAGTGAATAAAATATGTTCTGCTTCCAGTTTTCTCTAAGGACTCTATATGAACTAGTATTTTTAAAGTGTTTCTTGAATGGCTTTTTTCTCAGTTATGTTCAGAGGAGCGGGGCCCATTACAGGTCGCCACAAGTTTAGCTTTAAAAAGTTCATATGTTACTGGAGTTATCGAATTGAGTTTGGCAGAACTCTGTATATAATTAATAATTGCTGGGATGCAGGTTGAATGATCGTTCTGAATGAAAGATAATCAAAACAAGAAATGCATTACAAATCATATTATAATCTGACGCGATAAATTACAGTTAGCCTATTTACTTATTAGCGTCGTCAATTAACAAATCAGGAAAACTTCCCGTGAGTTAAAACAATTAAAAGCACATCTATCTATACAGAACTAAACTGTATTAAAGTTATAATTCTCTTTAACGTCTGCAAAATAAATGTACGCGTCAATTGTATTAGGAAATACTTTTAGCTGTAACATTAGTTTGCACTAGAACTTTGAAAGTGGGTTTATTTAATAAGGTTAAATTTACACCACAATCCATTGAAATCAATTTAAATAACTCGACCACTGATCACTCGAAGCTAATGATTAAATTACCGTCTGCACAGAAAGAATACACTCCAATAGTCACGAAGGTAGATGAAATCCAGCAGGAATCCGACTATGCTAGTGCAACTAGGATTCTGTCAGAGCGAACGATAAAATGCAGTTTCTCGGAGTTCTCTATTTATACTTCTCGAATGTAACTTGAATAGGGCGTGTTAGATTTTCACACTTTTCTTGAACTTGAGCAAAATCCGGGGTACCTCGCCGATGTGTTAACCGTCTGCGATTCCTTCGTTTTCCCCGGTCTACCGATTTCCTTCCGTCTCAGGCTTCTAGCATGAAAGTGCGAAAATCTTCCGAGAAGCTAACTCTGTGAGCTGCGAGTTCCCTGTTTCTTTAGATCGTGTGCCGCTCCACGTTGAATTCTGAAGATCAGCCTGTTCTTTGATGGTACCGCTGTTCTGAGAGCTTTGGCAACTCCCACCAGGCGGGGTGACAGCCAGGTAAGAAAATGATCTGCTGTTTATTGCTCTAGAAACAGGAGTGAGTCTGTGGCCCGTCCTCTTTTGGGCCGGCGTTAAGGAAAAGATTGCTATAAATCGTTCTCAGAAATGGTTGTGGGCGGGATTTAACCTCCCATCAAAGGCCATGCGATCTCAAACGTTCACATAAGATAGCCGGCTACATATTAATGATCCAGCGTGTAAGGTTCTCGTGGAAATTCTTCATGCCGGTAAAAGTTACAACAGATGATCAGGGGTTCTAAAGTTATGAGAGGCCAATATTCTGTTTTCATCCATCGAGTCAGGGAAATTCATTTGTCATACTTAGACGTACGTCACAGTTGTTTTCGTGTAGATGTGGAAGAGAGCATGGTAATTTGATAATTGTGTCTTTCATTTAGTGTTCTTTTTGTCAGGTTCTGTGAACTCGCACGTTATTGGTGTGTTTTTTTTTTTGTGCTGTAGTATAGATTTGTTTGTTGTAATAAACTATAAAATGTGCACTGGATCAGTTTGTCATTCACTATGCTGTACCTGTATTTTTTAACCGTACAGTTGTGTCTGTGGTTAGTAATTAGTGCATACCTTAGTAGTAGGGAATGTACCACTTAGGTATCATTCAGGCGGCGGCGTGTGACTTTTATATAGCAAAATACTCGATCGATTTCAGGCGGCGGCGCATGACTTTTATATAACAAAACTTAGGTATCATTCAGGCGGCGGCGCATGACTTTTATATAGCAAAACTTAGGTATCATTCAGGCGGCGGCGCATGACTTTTATATAGCAAAACTTAGGTATCATTCAGGCGACGGCGCATGACTTTTTATATAGCGATATATTTTAGCGACGGGGCTTCCTCTGACGATCAGACGTATGACTTTTTATATAGCAATAAATTTGTTCGATAATGGTATTGTTTATACATGTATACATACAATATATATAAAAAATCGATAATGACGGAAAATTTAAAAATCGATAATTAGTAGGTTACTAAGAGGTTTTTTGAAGTGCCTTTTTTGTGTTGGCGTGGGTGACGATGTATAGGGGTAGCTGGCGGGGTGGGTTAGGGTGGATTTTTTGTGTGAAGTATTGTGTTGGTAGTGTATTGGTGTGTTTGTTTATACATATATACATACAATATATGTATAAAAAATATAAAAAATCGATAATGTTGGGTTACTAAGAGGGTTTTTGAAGTGCCTTTTTTGTGTTGGCGTGGGCGACGATGTATGTTGTAGGGGTAGCTGGCGGGGTGGGTTAGGGTGGATTTTTGTGTGAAGTATTGTGTTGGTAGTGTATTGGTGTGTTTGTTTATACATGTATACATACAATATATGTATAAAAAATATAAAAAATCGATAATGTTGGGTTACTAAGAGGGTTTTTGAAGTGCCTTTTTTGTGCTGGCGTGGGTGACGATGTAGCTGGCGGGTTAGGTTAGGGCGGATTTTTTGTGTGATGTATTGTACCGGTAGAGTGTTTGGTTGTAGGTGTCTTAATTGTGTGTTGTAGTTTGAGGGGCTGTTGAATCGTGGGGTGTGTTGGGGTATGGGTTTTTGTGTGCGTGTATTTTAATTGTTGTATATACAATATATATATATATATATATGGGAGTGAAGTGTTAGAGACCTGTACTAGGTCTACCATCGAAAGTGCGTCACGGTATTGTTGTGTATTGTTTATTTTACATATAGACATATTTTACAACAGTTATACGAACAGTTAGACGATAGACTTTTAGACAATAGGAAGACGATAGTTAGACGATATATACATATAATAGGGAGATATATTTAGACAATAGGAAGACGATAGTTAGACGATATATACATATAATAGGGAGATATATTTAGATAATAGGAAGACGATATTTATTGACATATACATTTAGACATACAACAGTTATACGAATAGTTAGACGAACAATTAGACGATATATTGAGACATACAACGGACGATATAGGTAACCAAAAAAAAGCGTTTTAGTTAATATAGTTTTTATTTTATATTCAATAGTGTTTTTGTATTATCAAACAGTAGTATATATGGTAATATATATAGTATTTTTTAACGTAATACATTGTAATTTTTTAGCAAATGATTATGCAATTATATATGAAAGACAGTTTGTATATGGTAACATTATCAAACATTGATATTTTCACATATGAATGTACTGTTATATACATATATTAGTGGTGTTTTGTTACAAAATATACAATATTTACAATAAAAATATCACAGCTGCAGGCCAGACCTTGAGGGGAGTCGTCACATTGTCGTCACGTCGTAAGAAATAGAGGTGTTGTGTATGTGGTATCTGAAAGAGATAGTTTAAATGTTGAGGGGTGAGGTGGTGACGTTGTCGGGATGTACCTGTCGTTTTATGTAGAAGTAAGATAGGGCGTTGCGGTGTTGTTCGTAGGTGTAGATGGAGGATTTGTGTGCTCTGAATCCGATATTTTTCCCACCCTGTGCTTGTTGTGTGTTGAGGACTTCTAGGAATGTGTGTTTGTCAACTTTGTTGTGGTGTTTGTTCAAGCGATTGAGTGGTCTTGAATATGATATAGATAGAAGGATGTGGCTGGGATTGCTTCAACATAATATTTTGTATTGGGTCTGTTTAATTGTGCGTTTGTGATAATGTCGGTGTCTTGTAAGTTTGAGACAAAAGACTTGAAATCTGTAAGATTTTTTACTAAGTGGGGTTGATCTAACACACAACTATTATTATTTGAAGCATGAAATAAGCGTAATTGGTTTGTTTCTCTGTTTCTCAAAACTACGTGGTGACTGAAGTTAATTTTGAAGCGTTTTGTCTGTTGTGTAAAGACAGGGAGCAAAAGACTTGTCCATTCGATGGGGTCTGTTCTGTCTGGTCTATGGGAGAAAGTGAAAGTCGATAAATATTTATGGATGTTTGCGTGTGTTTTAATCGCGTTCCAGTTATCAGTGTAGATTTGTTTAAGATCAGCCTGTAAGTCTTGTAAACTGTCTTCTTCAGACGTCAAGCGGGTTTTTTTTTAATATGGGACTGGGTACTGGTCATAGGGCGTTTCTTGGTCTGACCTGTTTTTGGTGGGTGAGATGGGGTGGGACTTGTTGAATAGGGGGCTCTTGGTAGTGTGGAAGTTGTTGTGGTGGTAGAGACCGCCATAGATGCTGAGTCTGTTATGGCACCGGCTGGTGGTGTCTGTTGGTGCGCCGATCTTGAGTCTGTTGTTGTGACACCTGATGATAGTGCGCGGTCATTATGGTGCGGTGGTATTGGTGGGTTCTGCGGTGTTGCTGCGGTGTCTGCTGCTGTTGAAGAGGTGTGTTGGTGTTTTCTGTGGATGCGTAGATTGTCAAGGCGGGTAAAGTTTTTATTGCAGACCTCACATACTAGTAGAGTCAGCGAGTGCCTGGTTTTGCTGTGTCGTGATAGGTCGGCGCGCCTCGTGAAGGTCTCCCCACATCTGCTACATATCAGATTGGTTTGTGCCACTGATGTGTCTGTTTGTGCTGAGCCGAACCCATGTTTATTCTCTATGTGACGTTTCAGCGTATCGGGTCTGGTAAATACTAAACCACAGAAAGCGCACTCATGATTGTGGCGGTCGTGTGCTGTGGCCATATGCCGAGTAAGATCATGACCTCGCTTGAAAACAGACTGGCAGCGTAAACAGGCATAGCCCCGTCGTTGAATTGACTCCATCTGTGAAAAGATGAACAAAAAGACGTTAGGCACACATAAATAAAATTAAATACATGTAATGAGAGAGAGAGAGAGAGAGAGAGAAAGCGAGAAAGAGAGAGAGAGAAAGAGAAAGAGAGAGAGAGAGAGGAAGAGAGAAAGAGAGAGAGAATAAACAGGTAAATAAAACACAGACTTATAGGTATACACACGCCTACTCTTCCTTATAACTAGTCTTATTGTTTAGTCTGTTATTAAAGGAAATAATTTTGTTTAACATATCAGAATGGTCCACGCGCGCGCGCGCTGTGGAAGCAAAGATATGGATTTAAAACTCAGCCCGTTCGCGAGACAGTACCGAATTGACCTGTCCTTTTTTAAAATAACGAAAATATAAGTATTTATTAAAGTGTATGTTAGTTTCAATCATGGTTATAGCAAGGTGACTTAATGTAATATGTTGATTGTATTATCTCTATCTTTTTTCGTGTGTAGTTCAGTATTGTTTTAAAAGCCAAAATACGCTATTTTCTAAACTATTAGGTTGTCTAATTTTCACTGGTGGTTAGGTAGTTTGTAGTGACTCGGGTCCTTAGTTATTTTTAACGTAATATGTTTGTAGTTACTATGAGAAGTTCTTTATAGAAGCAGCTTGTGAGTACAGAAATACGACTCGAGCGCATGTGTTGTGGAATCAAATCAATTTATCGATCTACCCAAACATCTTTGCGCTACATCCAAGCAAGTATTTGAAATAGACTATTAGTCTATACAAGTTTAGAGTGTTGTTATCAGAAAGTATTACAAGTTGTAAGTATCACGGATAATTTTTCAAAACCCAAATATAATTTGCTTTCGCACGAGTTTAACAATAGACGAGAAACGTAGATAAGGATTAAACTAAGGAATTTTTCTCACTACTACACCCACCACATAAAAAATAAGTCGGATAATTCTTAACTTAGCTAAACCATACACACATGTAAGAATTTAACAAACAACTATTATTAAAATACCTATTAGTCTAGACATATTAACTTTGAAACAGCCTTTACCAACACTGGCTAGCGAAAAAGCGAATACACAGACATGTCTTTTAAATAGAAAACAGATATTTAATACAACACACGGATAAGGAATAATAAGTTAGTCTCGGAGTTAACATCTTAACAAAACACACAGATAAAAATAACAGAGATATTTATTTATATTTAACACCTTAACACAAAATCACGAAGACCGAATACATAAACGAAAACAAACGAATACAACCAAAACAGATATTTTTAAAGATATTTATTGTATATAACCTACTGAAAACAGCTATATAAAAATATTTATTTTTTATACATAAAGAAGTGTTATATATTTTAACTTCCTATTATTATTTTTATATTATTATAGGGAAAAACAGTCGAATACACACACATATACATATACCGAGTTTACATTTAGAACTTTGCATAGGGTTTTCTTCCAGTCTCTGAGTGTTAAGAAAATACGCCTAGGAAAAAAAATGAAAACACAAACACATACCCAGATATTTTTCCACAGAATACCCTTAAAAAGACACAGACATATATCTCTTAAAGACCAGAGATATTTAACACAAAATAGGAATAAAAACAGAATAACATACGTTTGGTGGTGAGCTGTTGGTTTTTCAGAAGTTTGATATGAGATGGCTTTCACAACGTTTTTTCAGAGACGTTCACCGGTCCAGGTCTGGTTAAAGAATGAGACATGTCTAAAACAATTCGTGATTAAGACAATGACTTTCCAATAAAAGTAGTCCGAGCGTATGAATTTCGTGATGGAGCCATATTGGTTGTTGTGTAGAGATACTGTTTCAGAAAATAGTTCCCGCGCAAGCGCTTCGTCATGGTTTGGTCGATAAAAACGTTATTATAACGTATGAACAGAAAAATCGACCCCGCCCTGGTTTGAAACCAGATCAATGACCCCACAAAACATCACGCGTAAATTTCTGTTCACGTCACTCATACACAGTTATTATATTGTATGTTTCAAACAACAAACATGTGTGTGTCTGTGTGTGTGTCTGTGTGTGTGTGTGCCTGTGTGTGTCTGTGTATTCGGTACTCTGTGTTATGATGTATATCTTTAAAAATATAAGTGTTTTCGTTAGGAGACCATAAATAACTTTAAAAATATCTGTTTTCTATTTAAAAGATATGTCTGTGTATTCGTTTTCTCACTAGGCAGTGTTGCTAAATATCTGTTTCAAAATAGTCTAACTGTTAATATCTGTTAAGATGTTAACTCAGATACTAAATTTTTATCTGTTTTATGGTAAATCCAGATATGTGTGTATATTTTTTTGATAAGACTTAACCGATTATGTACTATAGGTTAATAATTTTCCTTAGTTTAAAACTTAGTCATGTTTGTCACCTACTGTTAGACAAGTATTTTGTTCATTTTTGCGAGATTTATTTGTGTTAACATAACAAATATAAAAAAGACAGAATCTGATAACTCAAAAATTAATAAACACTTTTATCACATTAAAAATAATATTTAGAACACACCATATTTGTCGAGCTACACAAAGAAAAACGCCTTGTTACAAACTAGCAAAACACGTTAATAAAACTTATTACTTAAACAAAAGGGGAAAATCGTCACATGTCTCGGAAACATGTTGGGTCACCCACAGGCTCAGTTTTTAATCGATATCTTTGTTGCCACAGCTGACGTGTGGTATTTCTTTCACATAGAATAAGAAATAACACTGTGTTTATTCTCTCTCTCTCTCTCTCTTTTTCTCTCTCTCTCTCTCTTTCTCTCTCTCTCTCTCCCTCTTTCTCTCTTTCTTTCTTTCTTTCTTTCTTTCTCTTTTTCTTTCTTTCTCTCTTTCTTTTTCTCTTTCTCTCTCTTTCTTTCTCTCTAACTCTCTCTCTCTCTATCAGCTGTTTGAGGGGACAAAACATTTTGCGATCAACCATTTTAAAACGGTTTATAAAACACTAGAATAATGTCCCTCTGTATATAAAAATATAGATTGTTTCAAAATACTGTTGTTGAATATATTTTAAAAAAATATATATATATATCCAGAACTTAATAAGATACAAATGATATCTGTGAAAAGCAAGCTTTAAAATATATATGATAACTATAAAAGAAATGTACCAAACAGACACTTATATTTGTTGTAAATGTTTTTTAAACACAGTGATTCTCAAATTCTTGAACAGTGAATCTCAAATTCTTGATCAGGGATTCTCAATTTTTTTTTTAATTCTCACAATGTTTTACACAGTGCTTCTCAATACATGTTGGCATCAAGGGTTCTCACGTTTTTTAGCATGTTTGTTGTTTGAAACATACAATATAATAACTGTGTATGAGTGACGTGAACAGAAATTTACGCGTGATGTTTTGTGGGGTCATTGATCTGGTTTCAAACCAGGGCGGGGTCGATTTTCCTGTTCATACGTTATGATAACGTTTTTATCGACCAAACCATGACGAAGCGCTTGCGCGGGAACTATTTTCTGAAACAGTATCTCTACACAACAACCAATATGGCTCCATCACGAAATTCATACGCTCGGAATACTTTTATTGGAAAGTCATTGTCTTAATCACGAATTGTTTTAGACATGTCTCATTCTTTAACCAGACCTGGACCGGTGAACGTCTCTGAAAAAACGCTGTGAAAGCCTTCTCATATCAAACTTCTGAAAAACCAACAGCTCACCACCAAACGTATGTTATTCTGTTTTTATTCGTATTTTGTGTTAAATATCTCTGGTCTTTAAGAGATATATGTCTGTGTCTTTTTAAGGGTATTCTGTGGAAAAATATCTGGGTATGTGTTTGTGTTTTCATTTTTTTTCCTAGGCGTATTTTCTTAACACTCAGAGACTGGAAGAAAACCCTATGCAAAGTTCTAAATGTAAACTCGGTATATGTATATGTGTGTGTATTCGTCTTGTGATGGGGCCGAAAAGGAGACGCCCGCCCCCTACCTGTTTCTAGGCAGATTATTTTCGATGTGCGCGAAGCATTCTAGGATGTGAAAAGTTTTCATGAAGATATATTAGTTTTGGCCATAATAATGCCAAGAAATTAATTGTGGTGTATAGTTGTGAGTCATATTTGATATTCGTGTGTTATATTAAATAGCTGTAGGTTTTATTTGTGTTTTCGCTATTCCTAAAGCGATAATCGCGTGTGATATTTAAGTAGCCAAGATTAATACTTTAGCGCGCAGTAAGTGAGTGATGCGCCGTAGGGTCTATAAAAGAGATAGCGGCCGGAAAGCGGCCCTATTTTGCCACAGCCACCAGAGAGAACAGACGACAGAGCCAAGCTGTAAATGCCTTGAGCACAATAGCAATCGGGCACATGCTGGGTGTTTTGTTTCGTTTTGTTTAGTTTAGTTTTGTTATGTTCGCTGGTTTATTTGTTTAATGTTTGCTTTGTCACTGAATGGGCTGTAAAAATAAATATAGCCCCTGCCTCTAGAATCAATAGTTTTATTGTTGTTCGGGTCGGTGCGAGTGTGAGCAAGAGAGTGATCACACATCACAATATAATCATCATCATCATCTCGCCCACCCTATCACAATTGGCGTCGTCGGCAGGATAAGGCAGACAGTGACACTGAGCAAACAGCAAACGAACAAATATTGTAAACACCCAGCAGTGCGGTCTTGCAGCAGGATGGCATCGATCAATGCGCCTGTGAAGATATTGTACGTGAAGGAGCCAGAGATAAGGTTATTTAGTGGAGAGGGGAGACCCACTTGGCAAGAGTTTGTGGAGGATGTGGAAGCCGCGTGGAAGGTGGCGCCTTTTTGTGCAGAAGACAAGTTAGACATGATATGGAACAACGTGACACAATGGGTATCTAGAGAATTACGGATACATGGCGGAGCCAAGGCCAGCCCTGAGCAGTTACTGGAAATTGTCAAAAAAGCCTACAGCGAGCAACCACAAGTCAGTGAGGTGAACAGGAATTTCCCTTGGGAATATGCTGTTTATGGTGAAAGTAAAAAGCCTGAGACACTGGTCCAGATAGCAAGTGCAGAAGTTAAGAAGGAGGAGGAGGCACTCAGAGCAGAATTATCCTTCCTAAAGTCCCAGATAGCACAGATGTCAGAGTCCAGTTCGCCAGCACAAGAGAAGGTGCAGAGAAAGAGAGCACCATGCCAGCCGTGGAAACAGCCAAAGCACGACGAGGAGGTGCATGTTCTGGTATGTGAGAGTCAAGCTGTTGTTAACGAAAGCAGTGAGCTGACAGTACCGACCAGTGCAGCTGCACCGACAAGGCGAAAAGGAGTTTGCAAGTGGTACAGTGTCCGCAGGGGATGGGGATTCATCACGCCAGATGATGGAGGTATTGATGTATTTGTACATCAGACCAAGATCTTCAGAAAGGGATTCCGGAGTCTGGCGAGGAATGAACGAGTAGAATTTGACAGCAAACCATCGGCCCAGGGCATGGAAGCAATTTATGTATGCGGCATTGGCGACCAACAGTGTAAGGGCAGCAGGAAGCGACCCATGGCACAGAGGAAGCCCAGAAAGATAAGATGCTACAATTGTGGAGACCTGTCAGACCACATGGCAGCCAAGTGCCCTCAAGGCCCGCTTCCGAAGAGATGTTTTCATTGCAAGTCAACTGAACATTTGATAGCCGCCTGTCCCTCAAAGAGCTCTTTCCCAAGACGTGCTACCACAACCAGGTTTCCTTCCGGGTGCAAGCCAAGAGATGACCGTGACAACTGTCACCCTAAGGGAGCCGAGAAGATTGGTCGTCGTGCAGGGGAGGAAACCCGTCCTAAACAGATAAGAGGGAGTGCGCATCAAGGTTCAGAGGAGGAGACACATCAAAAGCAGATAGTGGGGAATGTTAGCCACCGTTCACGCAAAACGAGTGTCAAGCACGTCAGGAGCAATCCCCCTACAGATTCGACAGCTACAAGCGCTGACAGGCAGATGTCACGGGCAGACAGCGACGCGGCACCGGTGAGCGAGTCTTCAAGACCACAGCGGCAGACAGCCCGACAACGTACAACTGGAGACATGACGACCAAGAGTGTCTCCAGCCGAGTTGTACCGAATACAGAATCTGAGCCCAAAGCATCGCCGCTCAGAAAGAGTCCTGCGCAGCATCAACGATCTGAGAGGTTACAAGTGAAGCGCCAGAGGTAGTGATGTTGTCGGGACGACAACAAAATCAGGAGGGAGATGTGTGATGGGGCCGAAAAGGAGACGCCCGCCCCCTACCTGTTTCTAGGCAGATTATTTTCGATGTGCGCGAAGCATTCTGGGATGTGAAAAGTTTTCATGAAGATATATTAGTTTTGGCCATAATAATGCCAAGAAATTAATTGTGGTGTATAGTTGTGAGTCATATTTGATATTCGTGTGTTATATTAAATAGCTGTAGGTTTTATTTGTGTTTTCGCTATTCCTAAAGCGATAATCGCGTGTGATATTTAAGTAGCCAAGATTAATACTTTAGCGCGCAGTAAGTGAGTGATGCGCCGTAGGGTCTATAAAAGAGATAGCGGCCGGAAAGCGGCCCTATTTTGCCACAGCCGCCAGAGAGAACAGACGACAGAGCCAAGCTGTAAATGCCTTGAGCACAATAGCAATCGGGCACATGCTGGGTGTTTTGTTTCGTTTTGTTTAGTTTAGTTTTGTTATGTTCGCTGGTTTATTTGTTTAATGTTTGCTTTGTCACTGAATGGGCTGTAAAAATAAATATAGCCCCTGCCTCTAGAATCAAGAGTTTTATTGTTGTTCGGGTCGGTGCGAGTGTGAGCAAGAGAGTGATCACACATCACAATATAATCATCATCATCATCTCGCCCACCCTATCACAGTCTGTTTTTCCCTATAATAATATAAAAATAATAATAGGAAGTTAAAATATATAACACTTCTTTATGTATAAAAAATAAATATTTTTATATAGCTGTTTTCAGTAGGTTATATACAATAAATATCTTTAAAAATATCTGTTTTGGTTGTATTCGTTTGTTTTCGTTTATGTATTCGGTCTTCGTGATTTTGTGTTAAGGTGTTAAATATAAATAAATATCTCTGTTATTTTTATCTGTGTGTTTTGTTAAGATGTTAACTCCGAGACTAACTTATTATTCCTTATCCGTGTGTTGTATTAAATATCTGTTTTCTATTTAAAAGACATGTCTGTGTATTCGCTTTTTCGCTAGCCAGTGTTGGTAAAGGCTGTTTCAAAGTTAATATGTCTAGACTAATAGGTATTTTAATAATAGTTGTTTGTTAAATTCTTACATGTGTGTATGGTTTAGCTAAGTTAAGAATTATCCGACTTATTTTTTATGTGGTGGGTGTAGTAGTGAGAAAAATTCCTTAGTTTAATCCTTATCTACGTTTCTCGTCTATTGTTAAACTCGTGCGAAAGCAAATTATATTTGGGTTTTGAAAAATTATCCGTGATACTTACAACTTGTAATACTTTCTGATAACAACACTCTAAACTTGTATAGACTAATAGTCTATTTCAAATACTTGCTTGGATGTAGCGCAAAGATGTTTGGGTAGATCGATAAATTGATTTGATTCCACAACATATGCGCTCGAGTCGTATTTCTGTACTCACAAGCTGCTTCTATAAAGAACTTCTCATAGTAACTACAAACATATTACGTTAAAAATAACTAAGGACCCGAGTCACTACAAACTACCTAACCAGCCAGTGAAAATTAGACAACCTAATAGTTTAGAAAATAGCGTATTTTGGCTTTTAAAACAATACTGAACTACACAGGGGAAAAGATAGAGATAATACAATCAACATATTACATTAAGTCACCTTGCTATAACCATGATTGAAACTAACATACACTTTAATAAATACTTATATTTTCGTTATTTTAAAAAAGGACACGTCAATTCGGTACTGTCTCGCGAACGGGCTGAGTTTTAAATCCATATCTTTGCTTCCACAGCGCGCGCGCGCGTGGACCATTCTGATATGTTAAACAAAATTATTTCCTTTAATAACACACTAAACAATAAGACTAGTTATAAGGAAGAGTAGGCGTGTGTATACCTATAAGTCTGTGTTTTATTTACCTGTTTATTCTCTCTCTCTTTCTCTTTTCCTCTCTCTCTCTCTTTCTCTTTCTCTCTCTCTTTCTCGCTTTCTCTCTCTCTCTCTCTCTCTCTCTCTCTCTCATTACATGTATTTAATTTTATTTATGTGTGCCTAACGTCTTTTTGTTCATCTTTTCACAGATGGAGTCAATTCAACGACGGGGCTATGCCTATTTACGCTGCCAGTCTGTTTTCAAGCGAGGTCATGATCTTACTCGGCATATGGCCACAGCACACGACCGCCACAATCATGAGTGCGCTTTCTGTGGTTTAGTATTTACCAGACCCGATACGCTGAAACGTCACATAGAGAATAAACATGGGTCCGGCTCAGCACAAACAGACACATCAGTGGCACAAACCAATCTGATATGTAGCAGATGTGGGGAGACCTTCACGAGGTGCGCCGACCTATCACGACACAGCAAAACCAGGCACTCGCTGACTCTACTAGTATGTGAGGTCTGCAATAAAAACTTTACCCGCCTTGACAATCTACGCATCCACAGAAAACACCAACACACCTCTTCAACAGCAGCAGACACCGCAGCAACACCGCAGAACCCACCAATACCACCGCACCATAATGACCGCGCACTATCATCAGGTGTCACAACAACAGACTCAAGATCGGCGCACCAACAGACACCACCAGCCGGTGCCATAACAGACTCAGCATCTATGGCGGTCTCTACCACCACAACAACTTCCACACTACCAAGAGCCCCCTATTCAACAAGTCCCACCCCATCTCACCCACCAAAAACAGGTCAGACCAAGAAACGCCCTATGACCAGTACCCAGTCCCATATAAAAAAAAAAACCCCGCTTGACGTCTGAAGAAGACAGTTTACAAGACTTACAGGCTGATCTTAAACAAATCTACACTGATAACTGGGTCGCGATTAAAACACGCGCAAACATCCATAAATATTTATCGACTTTCACTTTCTCCCATAGACCAGACAGAACAGACCCCATCGAATGGACAAGTCTTTTGCTCCCTGTCTTTACACAACAGACAAAACGCTTCAAAATTAACTTCAGTCATCACGTAGTTTTGAGAAACAGAGAAACAAACCAATTACGCTTATTTCATGCCTCAAATAATAATAGTTGTGTGTTAGATCAACCCCACTTAGTCAAAAATCTTACAGATTTCAAGTCTTTTGTCTCAAACTTACAAGACACCGACATTATCACAAACGCACAATTAAACAGACCCAATACAAAATATTATGTTGAAGCAATCCCAGCCACATCCTTCTATCTATATCATATTCAAGACCACTCAATCGCTTGAACAAACACCACAACAAAGTTGACAAACACACATTCCTAGAAGTCCTCAACACACAACAAGCTCAGGGTGGGAAAAATATCGGATTCAGAGCACACAAATCCTCCATCTACACCTACGAACAACACCGCAACGCCCTATCTTACTTCTACAAAAACGACAGGTACATCCCGACAACGTCACCACCTCACCCCTCAACATTTAAACTGTCTCTTTCAGATACCACATACACAACACCTCTATTTCTTACGACGTGACGACTCCCCTCAAGGTCTGGCCTGCAGCTGTGATATTTTTATTGTAAATATTGTATATTTTGTAACAAAACACCACTAATATATGTATATAACAGTACATTCATAAGTGAAAATATCAATGTTTGATAATGTTACCATATACAAACTGTCTTTCATATATAATTGTATAATCATTTGCTAAAAAATTACAATGTATTACGTTAAAAAATACTATATATATTACCATATATACTCCTGTTTGATAATACAAAAACACTATTGAGTATAAAATAAAAACTATATTAACTAAAACGCTTTTTTTGTTACCTATATCGTCCGTTGTATGTCTCAATATATCGTCTAATTGTTCGTCTAACTATTCGTATAACTGTTGTATGTCTAAATGTATATGTCAATAAATATCGTCTTCCTATTATCTAAATATATCTCCCTATTATATGTATATATCGTCTAACTATCGTCTTCCTATTGTCTAAATATATCTCCCTATTATATGTATATATCGTCTAACTATCGTCTTCCTATTGTCTAAAAGTCTATCGTCTAACTGTTCGTATAACTGTTATAAAATATGTCTATATGTAAAATAAACAATACACAACAATACCGTGACGCACTTTCGATGGTAGACCTAGTACAGGTCTCTAACACTTCACTCCCATATATATATATATATATATATATATATATATATATATATATATATATATATATATATATATATATATATATATATATATATATATATATATATTGTATATACAACAATTAAAATACACGCACACAAAAACCCATACCCCAACACACCCCACGATTCAACAGCCCCTCAAACTACAACACACAATTAAGACACCTACAACCAAACACTCTACCGGTACAATACATCACACAAAAAATCCGCCCTAACCTAACCCGCCAGCTACATCGTCACCCACGCCAGCACAAAAAAGGCACTTCAAAAACCCTCTTAGTAACCCAACATTATCGATTTTTTATATTTTTTATACATATATTGTATGTATACATGTATAAACAAACACACCAATACACTACCAACACAATACTTCACACAAAAATCCACCCTAACCCACCCCGCCAGCTACCCCTACAACATACATCGTCGCCCACGCCAACACAAAAAAGGCACTTCAAAAACCCTCTTAGTAACCCAACATTATCGATTTTTTATATTTTTTATACATATATTGTATGTATACATGTATAAACAAACACACCAATACACTACCAACACAATACTTCACACAAAAATCCACCCTAACCCACCCCGCCAGCTACCCCTATACATCGTCACCCACGCCAAAACAAAAAAGGCACTTCAAAAAACCTCTTAGTAACCTACTAATTATCGATTTTTAAATTTTCCGTCATTATCGATTTTTTATATATATTGTATGTATACATGTATAAACAATACCATTATCGAACAAATTTATTGCTATATAAAAAGTCATATGTCTGATCGTCAGAGGAAGCCCCGTCGCTAAAATATATCGCTATATAAAAAGTCATGCGCCGTCGCCTGAATGATACCTAAGTTTTGCTATATAAAAGTCATGCGCCACCGCCTGAATGATACCTAAGTTTTGCTATATAAAAGTCATGCGCCGCCGCCTGAATGATACCTAAGTTTTGTTATATAAAAGTCATGCGCCGCCGCCTGAAATCGATCGAGTATTTTGCTATATAAAAGTCACACGCCGCCGCCTGAATGATACCTAAGTGGTACATTCCCTACTACTTACCTTATCTCAGCTGAGCGAGAGGCAGTGAGACAGTAGCTAATAAAACAAGTCACAGGTGGCGAGGGAGAGTCAATCTAGGTTCTCACCCTTGAAGCTGTAAGTCTCATCCTCCACAGTCACTTTAATTCTCATCTTAATCTATCTTCTCAGACTTCCCTACAAATTGGTGTCTTGTCTCTTTACTCAGACAGACTCTTAATTAAGCCACCGTGTGACAAGGACTGAGGACTAGAATGGAACCAGGCCAGAAGGAAGACAGCCGATAGGATAGTTTGGCGCTCTCTCTCTCTTCCAAACCTCTACACCTCACGGTAGAAGGGGAATGACTAAGTAAGTATGTTCAAAAACCACTACAGCAAGCGCTGATGTTTGTTTTATGCTAATTCGCGTAGAAACGCGAAAGCAGCAGCAACCCCAGACTCCGATTGGAGCAGTGATGAGTGATGATTACATCACATGTGCATCAAGTGTATAGTATCATTTTGTGAGATATATGTACCTTATTAAATGTAATTCAGGCAAATCATGGCATTTCGCGCTGTCCAAGCACATATTTTCTAAGTTTAATACCCAGAAGAATATTGGTAATTTCTAATCATCTTCCCCAAGTTACGCTGTGTGTACTCAAGAATTTAATTATTCAGAGAGGCTAACATTGGTGGGCGGACAGCGAGAGAATGCGCCTGTTAATCTTCCAACCAAGTGTACTTAGCAGGGGCATTTGTTCTTTTTATTTTGTCTAAAGTTCGTGGAACGAAGCTATCAGACTGTTCGTGATACGAAGCTGAAAGACGAAAGTTGTGAGTAAAAACAGGGAATCAACACTAACCGCATACATTGGAAAAGTTGTGTGAAGAAGTACCCTCATCTCATAAGAATTGACGAAACCATGGCTGCAGGACTCACTTAGACCAGCTAAGTTTTTTGGACAAGGAAACAGCAAAAGGAGAAATATTTTATTTTTTAATATCAATCCTCAAACCAAAGTCTCAGTGAAGACAATTTTAATTACACCTAAAATTCACCATCATTTCATCGTTATTTTAACCTGTTAAAACTAATTGATTATTAAATTTGTTACATGTTAAATCATAACAATCATTGTTTATGCAGTTATTATCTGTATGAAAGCAAACGTATGAGCAAGACTCTTTAATATATATATATATAGTTCAAAAAAAGAAACGCATAGCTACTGAAGGCACACACATAGCCATAATTTTGACATTCAATAACATTTTTAATTTAATGAGTTAATTGTTCAAATTGCACTCATGAATACCTTAGGGTTCAACCAATCAATTGACAGTTGTTTTGCATCTGGGTCACGAGAGTTTTTTGGCGTACGGGCTTTCCCGTTAGTATGATGTGTGGCCTCCTCTTGCATCGATCAGCGACTGGCATATCCTGGGCATGGATGCGATCAGACGTCTGATGTGGGCCTGTGGGATGGCTGCCCACTCTTCCTGGAGTGCCTGGAACAGATCACGACGATTGGCTGGAGCAACGTCTCGGCGACAAACACTTCTATGCAGCTCATCCCACAGGTGCTCAATCGGACTCATATTTGGAGACAGGGATGGCCAGGGAAGGGTGAGAATGTTGTTGGCTGTCAGGAACTGCGTGGTCAACCGTGCACAATGGGGTCTGGCGTTGTCCTGTTGAAACACAGACCTTTGGGCAGCCAAAAGTGGAAGGACATGGGGTCGAAGAATTTCATTGACGTATCGTTGCGCATTCAAGCCTCCTTCAATGTGCACCAATTGTATCCTTCCGTTGTAACTGATCATTCCCCGCACCATTGCACCTCCACCACCGTGCGGCGGAGCTTCATCAACGCAATTTTGGGCAAAACGTTCATTTCGCCTACGGTAGACCCTACGCCGTCTATCATGACGCTGCAACAAAAAGAAAGATTCGTCACTAAACCAGACACGTCTCCATTGATTGTCAGCTGCCCAGGGACGATGCTGGTTGGCCCAAAGAAGTCGAATTTGGCAATGGCGGCGCGTAAGGACAGGTCCTCGGTGAGGTCGTTGTGCCCAAAGTCCAGCGTCATGCAGCCTATTCCGGACAGTTTGATCAGACACATGACGTCCTGCAAGCAATGACTGGGCAGTTGAGGAAGCTGTTGTAAACCTGTCTCTGAGGTGACGAAGCCGAATAAAGCGATCCTCCGCTGCTGTTGTCACTCTGGGTCGTCCACTGCGATGCCGGTCTTCAACTGAGCCAGTGGCTTGGAACCGGTGCCAAAGTCGACTGATGGTACTCTGATGCACGTTTAGATGCCTGGCAACCTGACTTTGACTTTCGCCTGCATGCAGTCGGCCAATAGCAATGTTCCTTAAATTTATCGATAGAGACGCCATAAATGTCTGCTTGAAAATGAACTGAATTTTTTGTGTGTAGCGTTATCCTTTTATAGGGTTGCTTAGTCAGTGAATAGTGTTCACCCCAAATTTTGTTGCTTTCACGTGCGCGCAACATGAGCTGTGGTCAAAAATTGCGTCATAAACACTATTGACCACTGCGTTGTAACTATTACAAAAACGAACGCAATTCAGGTCAACACGTGCATTTGACACTGTAAAGAACATTTGAGGCTGGTTTTTATATACCCTAGCACCAAATTTTACTTACAAACTCATAAAAACGCGCCCTCGGATAGCTATGCGTTTCTTTTTTTTTTGAACAGTATATATATATATATATATATATATATATATATATATATATATATATATATATATATATATATATATATATATATATATATATGTGTGTGACATACAATACTCTGCATCCTTGTCACAACCTTTCGTTATCAGATGTAAATAATAAAAAAAGCTGACTCATGTGAACAGTAAATAAATAAGTAAATAAAGGTAATTAACAGGCACTCGTTGGACATACAGGAGGACACCAGACAACGGAAAAAAAATATAAGTGATAGGCTTACCTGGAATCGAACCTAGGACCAATGTTACGTAGCGAGTTTTACACCCTCATTGTTGCGTTTGGTTAGTACTTGAATTATATTTGATGAAGGTGTACTTCGGAGAGGTCCTCTTCATGAAGACATATATTGACAAGGCATGCACAGATGCCAGTGATACTTTTTCATTCAGCCTTCTTTCATAAATTTAATCTTCGACAATGAAGAAGATGCAAGGCCAGGTTGGACGATAGAACGACATACGTTTATTAATACACAAAGCTCAAGTAAATACTTCCAAGAGATATAAATTGATAAGACAATGGCATAACCTAGCCAGTCTTGAACGTCGTCATGTAGTCTTCTACTGACAAGACGTCCATCGACATTTTGATGCGAAGTTTATTGAATAAGTTCCAACTTACGTACACAAGAATACAGCATACACTTCTATCACTGTAAAACGTTAGCATCGACCCAACACAACATGTGGGCGATCTAAATGTTGGAGATATAACACAATCTCGGAGCTGAACACATATGCGTCCGTCCACCTCGAAGAATACACATAAAAGGACACCAATGCTCCTTGACGTCTGCCAAGTTGAGACCGGTTTGACTTCTGCTAAAACAGTACCAAAAGTCAATGACGTACTTCCGGGTAACCCGTGGATACAGTACATCAACAAACATGGTATGAGAACAATCGATACATATTTGATACAGAATGATATGTTATGAGTTTTAATCATAACAACCAACCAAACGGCGCCATCGCCTTGCTGTGAAAGTAAATCGTGAAAGGACGCTCAGCCAATTTTGCACCTCAACAAAAGTGTATCATAGGCTGCGGTCATTCTCACGACACCCTCACAACTATGGTATGTAGGTCAGTATTTTATCAACACTATACTTCAGTTGACAAGGTTCCCTTATTTTTTAATGGCAGTTGCCTTCTGATATAACCGACTGACTTTGACTTAAGTCTAGGCTAAAGGGTACTGCCCTCTCCCCAAAAAGGCAAAAACCTCAAGGGGAAAAAACATTATGAATGCTGGCACTTAGTAGACATCACGTGTGTCCATAACTTTTAATGTTATTAACTAACGTAATGTCTTATTCAAGTCTAGTATTAATAAAGCCAAGACTAGGACTTTTCCTGGCGCCGACATTGGTAGTGATCACGACATGGTATTGATGACGCTCAAGCTTAAACTTAAAAAGAACTATAATCAAAACAGATGTTCTCAGTTAAGATTCAATTTAGACAAACTGAAAGATCCAGAAATCGCGGGAATCTTTGAGGCAACTGTTGGAGGAAAATTCGCAGCTCTCAATTTTTTGGAGGATGATATCAACTCAATCACAGAGAACATGAAAGACGTGCTCATTGAATCAGCAACAGAAATACTTGGTAAAAGAAAGAAAATAAACAAACCATGGGTTACAGGTGACATTCTGAAGTTATGTGATACACGGCGGGAAATGAAAAAGGTTAAGAAAGAGGTTCCTGAAGCAGCATGGCAATACAGTATGGTGAATAAAAATATTAGGAAGAAAATGAAACAGGCCAAAGAAAAATGGGTAGCTGATCAATGTGAGTCCATTAATACGGGGCTAATAAAAGGTAACAGCAAGGCAGCTTTTGACACATTAAGAAAACTATCAAAACCCCAACAGCCCAGGGTAACTGTCATAGAAGATAGCAATGGGGCTCTGCTCAATGAAAAAACAGCTGTAATGAGAAGGTGGACAGAATATTGTAAAGAATTATATAACTGTAAACTTGATACTGACTTAGGCATATTAAACAACATTAAGTGCGAAAACAGGGAACTCGGAAATGCAGCAATATTACGGGAAGAAGTGGAAGAGGCTATATGTTCGATGAAAGGAGGGAAGTCACCGGGTGTGGATAATATCCCAGCAGAGCTCTTGAAATATGGAGGACCAGATATAGTAAAAATCATGACAACAATTTGCCAGAAGATATGGAGTACAAAAAAATGGCCAAAAGAATGGACGCAGTCATTAGTAATACCGCTTCCAAAGAAAGGAAATCTAAAAATGTGCAAGAACTACAGAACCATTAGCCTTATTAGTCATCCAAGTAAGGTGATGTTAAGGATACTTTTGAACAGAATAAAACAGAAATCAGAAGAAATCTTGTCAGAGGAACAGGCTGGCTTTAGACCAAAAAGAAGTACCTCAGAACAAATCTTCAATATTAGAGTACTTATCGAAAAACATCTCCAACATCAACACGATTTATACCATAACTTCATCGATTTCACAAAAGCCTTCGATCGAGTCTGGCATGAAGGCTTATGGCAAGTAATGAGAAAATTCAATTTTGATACCAACATCATAGATATCATTGAAGCACTATACAAGGACGCAAGCAGTGCTGTTTTTGCAAGCAACGACATTGGAGAATTTTTCAAAACAACTGTAGGAGTTCGGCAGGGATGTATCCTGTCCCCAGTGCTCTTTAATATTTATCTAGAACATATTATGCAGGAGGCTCTCTACGATTATAAATCAACCATATCGATTGGAGGCCGACCTCTGTGCAACCTACGTTTTGCTGATGATATTGATCTGATAGCTGGATCAGAATCAGAACTTCAAGACCTTACCTCTAGACTGGAGAAAGTAACAAGAACGTATGGGATGGAAATTAATATAGAAAAAAGCAAGATATTGGTGAATAGCCATAAGAAACATGTTCCGACCAACATTACGTTAAATGGGCAAACGTTAGAAGAAGTTAACACCTTTAAATATCTCGGGTCCACTATATGTAGTGATGGAAGATCAAGTAAAGAAATCAAGACAAGACTTGAGATGGCCTCAGCTGCCATGACAAAGTTGAATGTGATCTGGAAAAGTAACATCAGTTTTCCTGTGAAGATCAAATTATACAAATCACTTGTATTATCTATTCTCTTGTATGGGTGTGAGAGCTGGACACTCACTGCAGATACGGAGCGAAGGATTCAGGCTTTCGAGCATAAATGTTATAGAAGAATTTTGCGCATTTGCTATAAAGAGCACAAAACAAATGTCTATGTTAGAGAGAAGATAAACACCTATGCAGGCCACCAAGAACCACTTTTGTCAATAGTGAAACATCGAAAGCTTGCCTGGTTTGGGCATGTAACTCGTCATGACTCCCTTTCGAAAACGATCCTTCAGGGGACAGTCGAAGGTAAACGGAGAAGAGGAAGGCAGAGAAAATCCTGGGCTGATAACATCAAAGAATGGGCAGGACACGGTTTTTCCACACTTGTACGCATTGCTGAGGATAGAGAGCAGTGGAGGACCCTGTCTGCTGATGCTTCCACCATGGCACCCCTACGACCCATGACGGGTTACGGGCTGAGATGATGATGAATGTCTTACTCTAACCAAAAAAAACCAAACAAACAAACAAACAAACAATACTTGCATTTAGTTTTTCAGTTTTGTCAGCTGACTTTTGCCTCCAGCTGTAGGGAACTCGGTTCCTTACTAATAGTTTGTCAACTTCCATGCGTCTAATTTTACGAAACTCAATTCTTTTCTCATAGTTCTGTCAGCAGGCTTGTGCATCTAATTTTTAACCAAACTCAGTCCTTTTCTCATAGTTCTATCAGCAGGATTGTGCGTCTAATTTTTACGAAAGTCAGTACTTTTCTCATAATTCTGTCAGCAAAGTTATGCGTCCAATTTTTGCAAAACGCCGCAAAAGCATGACAGCAAAAATATATTCTATTATATTTTGTGATACTGCACTACTGGAACTTTAGTACTTCACATCCCATGGGATTCCATACCAGCAGGACCATTGCTCAATTGCGTGTTTACCCTGCGGTTCATCTCCCAAGTTCTTCTATGTGTCCGCATCTCGCCGAGACATTTACACTTCGAAACGAACTGCGATATCCCAAGGCGCGAAGCACGAATTTGCTGCTACAGTCTGGATACAGTTCAAGAACTAGACGCAGTCGTGTGATGACCACGGAAGGCTAATGGGTTTGGACAGGTTTTGGTGTATACATAGTAAGACAGTTGTGAAACATATCTGCACCGTACTTAACAGCATTTGTGAACTAGCGTTGTGACGTGTTTTAAGTGACAAAAAAAAAATTAGTTGTCCTTGGCTATAGCATACCAAGAAAACTATTAGTATTGAATGTGTATGTATGTATGTGTCACGGATTGCCTCTCCCTGCTTTGCAGTAGTGGTCCACCAGTGGCCAAAACGCAAGAGTATCTAAAATGGGTTGTCAAAGATACCATCACAAGAACAGCTATGCTTTGGACCCCTGAAGGAAAACGAAAGAGAGGCCGACCAAAAACAACCTGGCGGAGGACTGTGGAGGCTGAGATGCAAAGAATGAACCGTAGTTGGGGCACTGTACGAAGGATGGCCGCCGACCGAGCAAAGTGGAATCAATTTGTTGTTGCCCTACAAGACGCCACTAGGCGTGATGGCCACTTACTGCTTTGACGGTCGGCGGCTAAGGATCAAAGAAGAAGAAAGGTGTCTACCTTCGCACAAGATTACTCTTTGCAGAGTTGGGGATGGAAGGGTAATGACGCTCCTATCCCAACTGAGTGTTCACAAGATATTTCTGAAGTCAAGAACAATGCGGCTTTGGCAGGGCAATTGTTAACATATCGGTACGTCGCCTTTTGTGAAGAATTAAGCAATGGCTTAGCCCGTTCAAGCCCCCTGCTGGTGTAAATCCAGCGAAATTCTTTTATAAGAATTAGCTCTATACATGTAAATATATATATATATATATATATATATATATATATATATATATATATATATATATATATATATATATATATATATATATGAAAATCCACAGAACGAAAAAGGGGTGTGGGAGGTCGTCAGGGGGAGATCAACAGCGCTCTGTCTCGACGGATAAGACGTTAGAAGAACGCAGCCAGGAGTCAATCCACAGTGCTGAGTACATTCAAGTTGATCTGCCAGATGATGATCTCACACACTTCTTGGACGGGAAGAGAGATGCAATAAAGTTTCCACCTGCCAGTGCAAAAGGGCTTTGGGAACAGCTGGACGAAGCCTTGGCAAAAGAGTTGGATAACAGCCTGAAGCAGCTAACTTTGGAGAAGAAGCTGGAAATCTTCGGCGACATAATATATCTGCACTGTCGCAAAGTGTTCGGAGTGAGGGAGGCAAGGGAAAGTAACCCACCACGGAAAAGTAGAAGACAAATTAAAATAGATGAATTTGTCTTCTCTTTGTTACTTTCACAATTGCCCCCACGGCTGGCGTTGTGGATTAAAGTTGCTGCCGTAAGTGAAATGGGTTCATTTTCGATACAAGACAACAGGAAGCTGAGACGCTTGGGAGTCATGACCCAAGTGGGCCCGCCCCCCTTAGAGTGTAAAGGAGTAATTGGGCCGAAACACTTGTCGGATGGGGGGACTTCTTCTGATGATCAGATTGCTTCCCGTTGTATCGCTCTGTAAAGAGTTTCCTATCATAGTTGCATGGTCAAACCAGTGACGATCGGGAAAAGACCGATTGACTTCTGGAAAGACAGATGACACTGGGAAAGACTAGAAACCGGCTGACCGGGTTAGCACCCCGTAAGCTGTATTCAGTTGCTATAGGACCCAAAAACGATAGATGCCCCCAGGATTCACCGAAAGGGGGGGGAGGATGATGAATCCACAGGCGCCTCAATGGAATCGACCAGACCCGTTACACGGACTTCGAGCTCTGAACAACGGCTGGAATTTCCATGTGCCTGTGGTAGGGAATTCTCTACTCAGAGAGGAATGAAAATCCACAGAACGAAAAAGGGGTGTGGGAGGTCGTCAGGGGGAGATCAACAGCGCTCTGTCTCGACGGATAAGACGTTAGAAGAACGCAGCCAGGAGTCAATCCACAGTGCTGAGTACATTCAAGTTGATCTGCCAGATGATGATCTCACACACTTCTTGGACGGGAAGAGAGATGCAATAAAGTTTCCACCTGCCAGTGCAAAAGGGCTTTGGGAACAGCTGGACGAAGCCTTGGCAAAAGAGTTGGATAACAGCCTGAAGCAGCTAACTTTGGAGAAGAAGCTGGAAATCTTCGGCGACATAATATATCTGCACTGTCGCAAAGTGTTCGGAGTGAGGGAGGCAAGGGAAAGTAACCCACCACGGAAAAGTAGAAGACAAATTAAAATAGATGAATTTGTCTTCTCTTTGTTACTTTCACAATTGCCCCCACGGCTGGCGTTGTGGATTAAAGTTGCTGCCGTAAGTGAAATGGGTTCATTTTCGATACAAGACAACAGGAAGCTGAGACGCTTGGGAGTCATGACCCAAGTGGGCCCGCTCCCCTTAGAGTGTAAAGGAGTAATTGGGCCGAAACACTTGTCGGATGGGGGGACTTCTTCTGATGATCAGATTGCTTCCCGTTGTATCGCTCTGTAAAGAGTTTCCTATCATAGTTGCATGGTCAAACCAGTGACGATCGGGAAAAGACCGATTGACTTCTGGAAAGACAGATGACACTGGGAAAGACTAGAAACCGGCTGACCGGGTTAGCACCCCGTAAGCTGTATTCAGTTGCTATAGGACCCAAAAACGATAGATGCCCCCAGGATTCACCGAAAGGGGGGGAGGATGATGAATCCACAGGCGCCTCAATGGAATCGACCAGACCCGTTACACGGACTTCGAGCTCTGAACAACGGCTGGAATTTCCATGTGCCTGTGGTAGGGAATTCTCTACTCAGAGAGGAATGAAAATCCACAGAACGAAAAAGGGGTGTGGGAGGTCGTCAGGGGGAGATCAACAGCGCTCTGTCTCGACGGATAAGACGTTAGAAGAACGCAGCCAGGAGTCAATCCACAGTGCTGAGTACATTCAAGTTGATCTGCCAGATGATGATCTCACACACTTCTTGGACGGGAAGAGAGATGCAATAAAGTTTCCACCTGCCAGTGCAAAAGGGCTTTGGGAACAGCTGGACGAAGCCTTGGCAAAAGAGTTGGATAACAGCCTGAAGCAGCTAACTTTGGAGAAGAAGCTGGAAATCTTCGGCGACATAATATATCTGCACTGTCGCAAAGTGTTCGGAGTGAGGGAGGCAAGGGAAAGTAACCCACCACGGAAAAGTAGAAGACAAATTAAAATAGATGAATTTGTCTTCTCTTTGTTACTTTCACAATTGCCCCCACGGCTGGCGTTGTGGATTAAAGTTGCTGCCGTAAGTGAAATGGGTTCATTTTCGATACAAGACAACAGGAAGCTGAGACGCTTGGGAGTCATGACCCAAGTGGGCCCGCCCCCCTTAGAGTGTAAAGGAGTAATTGGGCCGAAACACTTGTCGGATGGGGGGACTTCTTCTGATGATCAGATTGCTTCCTGTTGTATCGCTCTGTAAAGAGTTTCCTATCTTATATATATATATATATATATATATATATATATATATATATATATATATATATATATATATATATATATATATATATATACATATTTCTTCTTCTTCCTCGTTTGTCCTGAAAAGGACGGTGGTTGCGTTGTGTCTGTTTACGCCTAAGCTGTGATATCTGCACCTTTCGGTTGACACATCCGACTTCTGCACGGCATTTTTTAGGACCGGGTTTGCCTTCCCACTGCGATCCCTACTCGCTCAGCAAAACTGCAGTGATGCAATCTGTTTCCAGGACCACCACGTGGAGGTGGAGTAGGGTCTTGACCAGCTCTGGTTCGCTGATCCTGATGCAAGCAGTCAAGCTATGGGTCGCTGACTGCATTCTCTATTGCTGCATCTTTGTTGTTGTTGTTGTTGTTTTGATGAATTGATGGGAGGAGATCGGGCACTCAACATCTGATCATTGTTGCCTCTTCTCGTTCCATCTTGGTCTACCCTGTTCAACCTGAAAGTTGGTTATAATTGGGGTATTTAGTGTCATTTTATTTACTAATTTTGTATTCAATTTAAATAACTGTTGTCTTTTGCAGTTGTTGATTTTTATTTATATTAGTATTTGTCAATTTTAATTTCTCTTTTGTATTGTTTCTAGATAACTATTGTCCTTTACACTTGGTTTTAATTTGTATTAGTATTTGTTCTTTTTGAGTTGTTGTCCCTTTTTTTTTTTTTTTAATACCTTGTCTTTCCTTGTCCTATAAGTAGTTATTTTTTGTTGTTGTTAATGCTTTGTTAGTTCTTGCTGCTTAATTTCTATTTAGTTGGATGATTTTCCTGAAGTTCTAACCTTATATTTTTTCCTTTGTTTTATGTATATATCTTTTAAGTATTGATTGGGCATCTCTTGGGGCATCTATACTTAAAACCTTATCACCTGTTAAGTCTATATTGTGATTTCTATAGTAATTTTTTAATTCAAGCCTTTGTTGTTCATATTTTTTACATTGGATCAGGTAGTGGTCTATGTCATTCTCTTCCTGACATTCTTGGCAGTGTGGTTCTTCTACCATGAAGTATGCTGCACCGAGTCGGAGACGCCACAGTTTTTTGTTCGATGGTATCTTTAATTCTTCTCTGACCTGGCATGTCCTCGTTGGTTCTTTCAGCAGTTTGAACGCGTGTCTGCCTTTTCTACTTTCCTTCCATGTTGTCTTCCATTCCTCGTTTATAGTTTCCTTCACTTGGCTCTTGATCTCTGACCTTCCCAGTCCTGTTTTTATATTGTTTTTACTTGTTCTTCCCTTCTTGGCATTCTGGTCTGCCAACTCGTTGCCAGCTATACCTATGTGTGCTGGAACCCACACTAGCCTCACACTACATCCTCTGTTCTCTAGTGATGTATTAATTGCTAGAATTTCTTCCTTTATGTCTGGCCGGCTACATTTACCTGGGTGTTCTAGTGCTTGTAGTGATGACAGTGAGTCTGTAAATATCGTAACAGCTTCTGGTGGGTTATCTTCGATTATTTCTAGACTTTTAAGAATTGCTACCATCTCTGCAGTAAAAATCGATGCCCCTTCCGTTACACTGTAGCTCTTTTTTATTCCCCATTGTGGTATTACAACTCCGGCACCTAGTTTCCCACTATCACCCTTGGATCCATCAGTGTAGACGGCCAGACTTTGTTTAGTTAGTTGCTCTATGAACTTTCTACTTATCATTTTGGCTTCCTTATCTTCTATGTTTTGTTTGATCTTTTCAGTAAGTGAGTAGTCTATGATTGGTGTTTTTAGTTCCCATGGTGGTATTTTGCTTCTGTATTTATTACTATTTTCAATTGTGTTTGATAGTTCTTTGAACTGCATTAGGTCTTCTATAGTTCTCCACCCTGTTGGATATCTATCTTTATTTAAGGGGACGTCCCATACACTTGGTTGGTTTTTGACAAATGCTTTATGTGCTGGGTGGGTCACTTCTTGTGCTACTTTACTCCAATAATTTAATCTCAGTTCTTTCCGTCTTAGACCAAGGGGAGGTATGCCGAGAGCTACTTCTAGAGATGCACCTGTAATAGTTCTCATGGCTGCATTTTGAATCCTGTCCAGTTTTGCTTTGTTAGAAGCTGCAGCTGAGTCATAGACTATGCTGGCATAATCCAGTTTCCCCCTGATGAAAGACTTGTAGAACATAAGCATTATTTTATTGCTGGCCCCCCATCCATTACCTTTTACAATCCTTAGTATATTTAGGGGTCCCCTACAGCTTTCTACCAAATTGTCTATATGTTTATTATAATTTAGTTGTTTATCTAAAGTTATGCCCAGAAATCTTGTTGTTGAGGAGGTACATATTTTCTGTCCTTTAATGGTTATATTGATTTTGTTATTTTTTTTTTAAATTTCCTTTGCTGAAAATCATACCTACTGTTTTGTTTACATTAATTTGGAAGCCCCAACTTTTCATCCACTCTGAAACTTTGTCTATTTGATTTTGAAGTTTTTTGTAAACATGGTCCAAGTTTTTTCCAGATCGCCAAATGGCACAGTCATCTGCAAATTGTGATACTGCATTCTTTATGTCATTAAATTCATCTGCTAAATCATTTACAGCTATAGTGAAAATTGAAGGAGAGATTACTGATCCTTGAGGAATCCCATTCTGTTGTTCATATATTTCTGACCTATCATTATTCACCTGTACAGCAAAATACCTGTCCCGTAAAAAGTTTTCTAGATACCTATAGGTTTTACCAGTAATGCCAATCTTTTTCATTTTGTACAGAGCTCCATCTCGCCAGCATTCATCATATGCTCTAGCTACATCTAGAAAGACTGCCACTGTTTTCTCTTTCCTCTTGAACCCTAGCTTTACATCATGTTCTAATCTTACAAGCTGGTCTACTGTACTTCTGTCTGCTCTAAACCCTGACTGGTTTGGGCTATATAACTGGTTTTTTTTCTAGGTAGAATTTAACTCTTTTATTCACAACAGTTTCCAGTATTTTACCTAGTTGTGATGTTAATGAGATAGGCCTATATGAACTTACATCATGGGCTTCCTTATTGGGTTTTAGAATGGGTACTATCATAGCTACTTTCCATGCTTTTGGTATCTTTCCTAAGCTCCAGATTTTGTTATAAAGTGAAGTTATTATGTTTATAGTTCTTTTGGGTACTTTCTTAAGGATTTCATAACTAAGTATATCTTGCCCTGAGGCAGTATTAGATTTATCTTTTATTGCATTAGTTACTTCTTCCTCTGTTAGATCAGCATCTAAATAGTTTGTTTCATCTATCTGGTCTGGTAGTTCTTTTAAAAACTGTATCCTAAGTCTTTCTCTTCTCTCATTTTCTTCCTGTCCAAGGCTACTTTTTGCACTGACTTTATAGAAATACTCGGCAAGGGCATTAGCTTTTTCTTTATCTGTTTCTGCTCTCTTTGGTAGTTTGATTGTTGGCATTATTGTTTTCTTATTGTTCCCTTTGATTGCCTTAAGCTTTTTCCATACTTCTCTAATTTGAGTGCTAGGTTTAAGTGACTGACAAAACTCCTTCCAGTTAGTTTCTTTGGCTTTGAATATTATTCTGTTAGATTCATTCCTAATAAGTTTATACTTATCATAGTTTTCTTCTGTTCTGTTATTTCTATATTTTTGTAAGGCCCTTTTTCTTCTCTCATGAATTTCTGCACAGCTTTTATTCCACCAGGCAACTGGTTCTTTATTCCATTGAGTTTCTCTTTTCTTATTAATGTTACTTATTGGTTTAAGGTGTTGTGGCATATTTTTATTTGGTATATACTTTATTGCTATTTTCAGAATTTCATTGGTCAGTGTTTCTGCCCACAAGTCAGTATCATCTGATTCCATGTCTTTATATTCCATCACCTCCAGCTCTGATTGGAAAGCTTCCCAGTTTGCTTTTTTATAGTTGAAGGTAGGTTTCTCTGGTTCTGGGTTTGGAATGACATTTTCATGCATGGTTATTACAATGGGCAGATGATCTGAGTTTGTGTCTTGTAACACTTCCCAATTTACATTCGCTAGGTTGTTAGTTGCTATACTTATGTCTATTGCTGAGTCTGCCCTATTAGCTTGTGGATTAATTCTTGTTGCAGATCCATCATTTAGTATTAGTAGTTCATTGTTTTCTATGAAGTCAAGTAGGCATTTTCCTGCATTATCTGCATGTTGTCCACCCCAAGCACAATGATGGGAATTAAAATCGCCTACTATGATTGTTTTGGGACCTAGTCTGGTGCTTATGGCTAGTATTTCTTCATCTTTAATTGTGCCATCTTTAGCATATACATTTAGAATTGTTAGATTGTTTGGTTCAGCTGCTATAGTAACCTGGATACCTTCTATATTGGTTGTATTAAATACTTCCCAGTCTATGATTTTAAATTTTTCGCTAACTAATACTGCGACACCTCCTCCTCTACCTTCTTTCCTATCGTGTCTAAGTATCTTAAAGCCCTTACAACTATATCTATTATTTGGGTTTAAATGGGTCTCTTGAAGAGCATATATATCAGTATTTCCTCCAGTCTCTGATAGTAGGGGTGCAAAATTTTTTTTTAATACCCCTACAATTCCACTGGATAATTCTAAATCTTTCTAAATTGAATTTTAACATCATCTAGTGTACCTTTTATTTTGGTAGCTATCAAATGGGCTCTTATTCTGCATTTCCTGTACTTGTGGACCCACTATCCATCAAGTTCTCAAGAAAATCCCTATTTAAACTTGTCATTACATCCCTAACTTCTTCCGCTAAGTGTGGTAAATGTGCCTCAAAATGTTTTTTGATAGTTTCTTTGATAGTTTCTTCTAGGTTGCTTTTGTTTTCCTGTTTTTGTTCTTTTTGACCACTTTCCCATTTTTCATCCAATGCTACATTCCCTTCTCTCCCTATGTTAATCTCCTGTTTTTCACTTTCCATTCTTTTTAGTATTATTTCACTTTCTTCTTTTTGTTTGGACAGTTTGACTAGTATCATTTCATTTTCTTCTTTCAGTACAGTCAGTTTAGCTATATCCTGGGAAATTTGGTACTGTATGGCTTTCACTTCTTGAAGCAATGCCTCTGCACTTTTCAGTGAATTCCCATTTCCAGTGTTGTAGCTGAACTGTCTGGCTGGCTGTTTTCTTTTGTTTTGTTAGTTATTTTCTGTTCTTTGGACTACTGCGTTTTAATAGTTTTAATTTCTTCTTTAAGAGACTTGATTTCTTCTGCAACTTTACTGTTTGTGTTTTGTGTGTTTTCTTTTATTTCTTTCATTACTGTTTTAAATGGTTTTCTTGTTAGGATGGATTCTTTTAGTGCTTGTTTTGTTTGCTGGTATACTGGACAGCCCTGAAACCTGGCACTGTGGTTCCCTTTACAATTGATACATTTTCTGTTTCCATTCGCCTTTTTGTAATCGGTATCTGCCTTTGCCTTTTCACACTGTGTAGAAGGGTGATTACTGGAACAGTACCTACAAACTGTTTTCCCCTTACAATTGTTCCTTCCGTGGCCGAATTTCAGACAGTTGGAGCACTGTAGCACAGGGGGAATGTAAGCTTCGGTGTTCTTCTTGGTTTTCCCAAATAGTAGCGTTTTAGGGGTTTCCCTCCCTTCTGCCGTTATTATAACCACTGGGGTTACAATACTCCCTTTCACCATTATTCTGTCCACGTGTACCAGCTTTATGTCTGGGTTATGTTTTGCGAGGATGTTCATAACTTCCTCGCTTGGAAGGGTAGTGTTTATCCCTTTTAACACACATCTACTGGTCTCTTTTGCTAGCTCTATCTTTACTTCTATGTCGTGTGCAAGAGTCACTGTTTTTGCTTCTACTTTGAGTTCCTCTAACATCTCTTTTATTCTGTCACTCTGATTTGGGGTAATTATTATGCCAAAATGAGTTTTGGAAATTTTGGCTGTCGCCTTTTTGCCTAACACAGGATCAAGGATGTTTATAATTTTGTCTTCATCTAGTGCCTTGATCTTTACAGCCTCACCAGCTACTTGCGTTATCTTTAAACGACATATGTTCACTACATCTTTATTTTGGGAAACTGCCTGGGTTGCTTTATGTCTTGAGTCTTCTTTGGTACTTTCATTGCTATTTTTTTGGTTAGAAATTTCTTCTATGGGGGCCTGACTATTCTCTTCTAGTTTATCGTGCCTGGTGTCCCTATCTTTGGTTTTAACTGCTTCTGCCCACGTTTTGCCTTCACCTGACTGTGATCTAGTTAGGACTATAGGTGCCATGTTTGGTTATGAGCTATGTCCTAATTTCCTATTTTAATTTTTTTTATTTATTTTTTTTTTTACTTATTGTTCTTTCCTATTTCTTTTAGCTCCCTTTCTTTTATTTTGTTATTATTAATTTAATTATTTTATTGTGCTATCTTGTTCTTATTCTTAGAAGTTGGTCTATTTTGGTTCAAATCTTTTGATCTGGTAAATCTAAAATTTTCTTAATCACTAATATTTATTATTAATAATTGATTAACACTACTAGGATCTATGATTACAGTTTAGGATGATTCAACTTTTTGCTATTTTCTGATGAGTTAAGTAAAGTAAAAATGTCTACCGTACCACACAATGGAAAGCACGTGGCGCCTGGGCCTATTAAAATTTTTTTTTTTTTTATTTTTTTTTTTTTAATTTAATTTATGGCTATTCCTAATTTATATTATCACTCCTAGCCAGTATCAAGCAATCAACAATTATACTAACTGCTTAAATTGTATACAAAATAGAAACAGCAAATAAATTAAATTCAACTTATCTGGTTTGTAGTTCTCCCGGTGAAAGGGTTTTTGGTCGAGTCGATGGCGAATCTGAGAGGATATGAGAGGTAAAAAAAAGAGGGCTGCATCTTTGGGTCCCGTATATATATATATATATATATATATATATATATATATATATATATATATATATATATATATATATATATATATATATATATGTGTGTGTGGTGTGCGTGTGTGTGTGTGTGTGTGTGTGTTGCGTGTGTTGCGTGTGTGTGTGTGTGTTTTAGCGAATTTATATTGGCGTTTTAAAAAGAACGAGGCCGATCTAGAAAAACGGAGCGACGAAAGAAGAGAAAAGTAAACAATATTTTTTTTAAATTAAGATTTTATGTTGTGTTTCAATTCTTATTAACTAGCAGTATATGTGTTTGTTTTATTTTACTTTTGACAGTTGCTTCATACTGACACGCCATACTGCGATCATTTTCAGCAGTTATGTCATACTGTCAAGCTGCATTGCGTTCACTTGAATCGAAGACGCATCGAAACTCGAAACGATCTCAAGTGAATTTTACCGCCCAATAGAACTTATCCCATATCGCCTTATTCGTGTTCTCTCTTCTTCTTCTTCTTGTTCGCTGTTGTTTAGTAATGTCTACACAAGAAGTCGGGTTCTCTGGATGTAATGTTCTCTCTTCTTCTTCTTGTTGTTCGCTGTTGTTTAGTAATGTCTACACAAGAAGTCGGGTTCTCTGGATGTAATGTTCTCTCTTCTTCTTCTTCTTCTTGTTCGCTGTTGTTTAGTAATGTCTACACAAGAAGTCGGGTTCTCTGGATGTAATGTTCTCTCTTCTTCTTCTTCTTGTTCGCTGTTGTTTAGTAATGTCTACACAAGAAGTCGGGTTCTCTGGATGTAATGTTCTCTCTTCTTCTTCTTCTTCTTGTTCGCTGTTGTTTAGTAATGTCTACACAAGAAGTCGGGTTCTCTGGATGTAATGTTCTCTCTTCTTCTTCTTGTTCGCTGTTGTTTAGTAATGTCTACACAAGAAGTCGGGTTCTCTGGATGTAATGTTCTCTCTCAAGGCTCCTTCACGTAGTCTCGGGTTTCGGGGCAACAGCGCTCCCTCACTCTGCCTACTAAAATCGAAACCGATATCTTCATTAAGTCGGTCGATTTGTATTGTTTGCGGTATAAATTGATCAGCTCAGCATTCCATGAAATTATGACACGGGTTCGTGGTTGAAAAATGTGAAATATGTAGATTGTGTTATTTAAAGCTACGTTGTCGGAATTGGTCTTTGCATTATTCGATTTTGGATAATTAAATATTCTTATAACCTTCAGTCTGTGTAAATAATTAAGGGGGGCTGCTGTAAAACTGGAAGGTAAAATTTAAAAACAAAAACAAGAAAACAACACCAACGAAAAATAGGAATGAAGTTTGAACGATACTACAAAAAGACGAGGGCATTTCTGGGTTCACCCTTCTTTGACTGGCTGACGAAACTGAAACCCAGGGCAGGATTAACGCCAAAAAGAGCCTCTAGGCTTTTTGGTGTTTGGGCTCCCCTTCACCTAATAAGCAATAATTGTAATTGTTTTTTTCATAACCCCTTAGCATGGTGATGGTATATACTTCTTCTTCTGCGTTCGTCCTGAAAAGGACGTTGGTTGCGTTGTGTCGCCGTTTACAGCGAAGCTGCGATATCTGCGACACATCCGACTTCGGCACGGCATTTTTTTAGGACCGAGTTTGCCTTCCCACTTCGATCCCTATTCTCTCAGCCAGACTGCAGTGATGCAGCCTGTTTCCAGGACCACCACTTGGAGGTGGAGTAGGGTCTTGGTCAGCTCTGGTTCGCTGATCCTGACGCAAGCAGTCAGCTATGGTTCGCTGACTGCATTCCACTTTTGACTCGTCTTAGGTACTAGTATTATTATTAACAGACTGGTATGTTAGTTTGTTAGCATTGCTTACCTCTTATTCGTAATTATTTTGTATTAATGCTTATTACTGTAGGAAATAGTTCATGCAGCGTTATGAATTTGCCGGGGTGTATTATGTCTCTTAAGCTATTTTTGCTTTTACCGTCTGTTTAGAACGTTATGAATGCGATTGCAAAGTGCTAGTCTAACATTTTCTTTTTGTATATGAATCTAATGCATATTTTTATATTTTTTAAAAAGTATGCATGGGCCCCAATGTGCCCCCTCCCCCTTTCCATGAGCTCCGGGCCACTAGGCTTCAGCCTGCTTAGCTTAATGGATAATCCAGCCCTGTTTAAACCCAGAAATGTCTCGTGTTTTTGTAGTATCGTTCAATTGTAAAACTGAGACCATGCTTCTTTTTCTTTTTTTTCTCAACCTTGAAAAATTTCAGGCTATTTTGATACAGACAAATACTCCATGATTGTTGTTGTCAAGTTTTAGTTGTTAAGTATTCGTAATTTGTTTTCAGTATAGTTCCCGAGAATCTCTGAAGTCACACAGAAATAATAGGAATAATGCACTTTCAGGCATGTCATATAAGGCGACTAATATGAGGTTGGATCAGGGCTAGCAACTTCATCACGTAAAACAAATTACTGCAGAAACTACTGCTGCAAGAACGTGTGACAGCTTGGTACAGGTTTCCTGTATGAGGGTGCCAGCTACAGTGGTGGTTCCATGATCTGTAAGCAGCACACGGAAAATGATGATCATTCTTAATGTGTCAGCCTGTGAGACTACGGTTGTTATGTGTTAAGGTGTGTTAATCCCTCTTAATTTAAAGTAGTACATTCAGTATCACTGTCGTAAATTTATTTTGAGAGAAAAGAGTCTTTGAAATAGTGGTCCGGTTTAGAGTGGAAAATGATGATGGAAAGCTCAGTGATAGAAAATGTAGATATTAAATAGTTGCTTCACAGCGTGCTGGAGGAGAGTAAAGACAGACTTATTTACGACAAATCGCTTCTCTCAATCTTCTCTTCCGCTCTCCTGGTCAAACAATTATTTGCCAGTTTTCCAGACTCGCATCTGCGCGCACACCGATTTGGTGTTTTTCACACACACAGACGATGTAGATACAAACTATATTAAACGAATAGGGGAAATGTTGGGCGGTGGGTATATCCAACACACAGACCTAAATGAGTTTATGTGATTTTATTCACTTTAAACATCAATCACTAACAAATATCAGGTATTACATAGATTATCATAAGTACACAAATGCAAATAACAAATTTGGGAGGGGTGAAGAAGATTGGTATCGACTAAGCCCTTCCCGCTTATTAGACAAAGATAAACCCAGTCCAGAGATAGATAATATCAGGAACATAGGTACGTTAACCTAACAGTGAAGTTAATTACTCTGAAAGAGGGGTTACAACGTTAGGTATAGGTGATAGAAAAAACCTGTTCTTCCCAGCTGTTCGTCCCTTTACTAAGCAAATGGAAAGGAGGGGGTTTTTAAACAGAGTTAACCAATTAGCAACTCCCCCTTAAAGCAACAATGCAGGGAATACAGAAAAATTATATTACTAGGCAAGAAAGTTAACAACAGGTTTACAAAAGAAGAACGATTAAATTTCCTGTCATTCATGCACACGCGTGAGGATCCACACTCATATACTCACACACTTACCGAATGCAGCCTCAGACGA
Organism: Oreohelix idahoensis; assembly: GCA_024509875.1. Lineage (NCBI taxonomy): Eukaryota > Metazoa > Mollusca > Gastropoda > Stylommatophora > Oreohelicidae > Oreohelix > Oreohelix idahoensis. The sequence continues at coordinate 511,411 of JAMPIV010004260.1, read as the reverse complement.
TCCATAAAAGTATATAAAAACAGCAAGTATTCTTTGACATATGAACTGTCTAATCCTTCGATGTCCCGCCCCAGATGTTTGCGAGGGTTTGTTGGTAACAAATATTCTCACTTATCGCAAGACTTGAAGACTAAGAGTTCTCGTGTTTTGATTATATATATAAAATGAGTCTATGGGATGGCACTAACACAGTTCGGCACAGGGGTGAAAATGAAGTGGTCTCTTTTAATCCTCCGCTATGGTAAAATTCCTTCAATGCGTGATGATAGTTTTATTAAATCCAATTGAGGAAAAAAACTAGGCTCAGTCACAGTCAGGAAAATATGTACTCTCTCACAGTAAACAGTAAATATGATATCGCTACTGGCGATGATTACCTTCCAGTTTATCTTACAGGTTTGTAAGGGTAATTTGATGATTATTCTTTAAAAATGTTCTTGGGTGGGCTTTATTTCATTTAATTCTGACAGCTAGGTCGCAAAAGGACCGCCACAAGATTATATTTTAAAAGAAATGTTTCTTCAATATGACTGGAAGTTTATAGGATGATTTCTTTATTTCTTTATTTAGCTGGGACCGCAGGTACGATCACTCTGTGTGAAAGAAAAAAGACATGTAACATACCGAAAAAAATCAAGCGCGATAAATTTCCCGTTAAGCCTATAATACACTCGAGTATTTAATTATGTATTTAATAAACACTGCGCGAATTCTAGTGGTTAAAAACACACATCTATAAAACTAGGACTTAACTGAATTTATTAATTATAAATTCCTTCGCGACTTTAAAAGTTAATTTAAGCATCTATTATCTTTTGAAATAATATAATAGATAGATCATTATATTTACAACTGGAACTATTGAGATGGTTTAATTTAATAGATTTAAATTAACACAAAATCCATTGAAATAGAATGACTGAACTAGACCACTGATCACTTTACACAATATATATTACCGCTTTGCACAGAATAGAAATCACTGCAAATATATATATAAAATCCAGGGGAAAATCTATAACAAGATTTCAATAAAGCTAGTGCTTCTGTAAAGGTCTGGCCAGCGAGTGATAACGTGTCTAGTTCTTCATGGTCTATTTAGCTAAAATGGAATGTAAGTTGAGTGGGACATGATAAACTTGACAACTTATTTGATCTCACGAACTTTTGGGGATCTGACCGCCAAATCAAGAGAAGAAGCCGCCCCCTGGTCTTCGTATCGCCGTGCGCTGCTGCCCGTTTCGCTTTCCCCCGTTCGCTCGGTTCTGCGATTGACACCGAGACGCGAAAATAGCGGCAAGCAACTGCGTCTCGTATCAGGGACCACTACTGTCTTTGATAACGCCGATAGTCTCCCCTGAAATCCCTCAGTCTGTCTCTTTGATCTCGTGCCGCCTACTAAATGAGTCCCGGTGGAATGAGTTCTGGCAAACGAAAAGTTACAACAAATGTTCAGGGGTTCTAATGTTATGAAAAGCTAAAAGTCCCTTTAAATCATCCATCATATCAGGGAGAATTCACTTGTCAAACTAGACGTACGTCACAATCGTCCCCACTTTTAGACATGAAACCATTTTTCATGTTTCATTTTTTTGACAATGGAGGTGACCTGATTGGTGATTTTAGGATGAGTGGTATCTTCAGTTTGCTCTTCTTCCTCTGTAGACCAGTTTCTACTCAGGAAATCAGCCCCGACATTCTGTCTTCCCGGAATATATTCCACTTTGAAAGAATAAACGCTTAAAAGAAGCGCCCAACGCATGATCCTTGCGTTAAATTCTTTATTGGCACCAAGAAATGCTAACGGAGCGTGGTCTGTTTGCACCGTGAAAGATGTACCATAAAGAAACTCATGATGGCGTCTGATACCGTCAATCAGAGCAAGACATTCCCTTTCAACTACGCTGTAGTTCCGTTCCGCTTTATTTAATTTCCGACTGCCATAGGCAACTGGAAATAGCATGTTCAGGTCACTGTCATCGGCTTGAAGCAGTGTTGACCCGATGCCCTGACCTGACGCGTCGACTCTCAGTACAAAAGGTTTCTTGAGGTCAGGCAACCTCAAAATGGGGTATGCAGACAACTGTCCTTTCAAAGTGCTATACGCGTGTTCGCACTTTTGATCCCATATGACCTTATCAGGACAACCTTTCTTTGTGAGGTCAGTCAGAGGTGCCGTCAGTCCGTTGAAGTTCTGGATGTACTTCTGATAGTATGCACATAGCGATATGAAGGAACGTACGTCTTTCTTCGTTCGGGGTCTTTTTGCTGCCATTATTTTCTCCACGTTCTTCTTAATAGGCCAACTGCATCCGTGAGAAATAGTGTGCCCCAGGAAGTCTAACTGTTCAAACCCGATGAGACATTTGCTAGGTCTGGCTGTGAGACCCGTTTCCTGTAGTCTCCTGAGGAGCATAGCAACCGTAGCAATATGTTCTTCATAGGTTTCCGATGCAATTAAGATGTCATCCATGAAATTATGGATATGGGGACTTTGCAAAGGTTCTAGAAGCTTCCTCATCATCCTGGTGAACACTCCTGGTGCGTTATGCAAACCGAACGGCATCACGTTAAATGTGTAATGTCCTTCACTAGTGCTGAAAGCTAACAAAGGTTTAATTTCCTCCTTGACTGGTATTTGATAATAACCTTTGCTGAGGTCAATCTTGGAGAAGATCTTTGCTTTGCTGAGCTTGGTGAACAACTCAGAAACAGTTTGGAGAGGTTCGGGCTGGAATTCCGTTACCGCGTTTAGCAACCTGTAATCAATGCACAGCCGAACTTCCTTATTGGGCTTCTGCAACAGCACTACACTCGAGCTGTAAGGAGATGTAGACTCACTGATAATTCCTGCCTGACGCAGCTTGTCTATTTCTCCGCGAAGTGCATCAGCTTTAGCGTACGGGATGGGGTAAACTCTGGTTTGAACAGGGGTCTCGTTTGTTAATTTCATATCAAATTCAATGAGATTTGTTCGACCAGGTACATCCGTTAAGACTGCACTGTACTGTTTTAGTAGAGCCCTGGTTTCTGTTTGTTGTTCTGGTGAGAGATTGTCGCCGAACTTGACATCTTTAAAGGATTCTGTGGGTTGCAATGGATACTCCATGCAACCATCATCATCTTCCTCGTCTTCCGTTGCTATGGCGACAGCCAGGAGATGCTCGGAGGATGGCACTGGTCTTTCCAAATATTTCTTTAGCAGATTTATGTGGAAGACCTTCTCCTTTCCTTTGATGGAGATCTTGTAGTTGGTACGTGAGATCTTTTTAAGGACGGTAAACGGTCCTTGCCATCCGATGCGAAGTTTATTGCTTCCGGTTGGAAGTAGCAATAGGACTTTCTCCCCTGGTTGTAGTTCTCTCTCTTTTGCAGCTTTGTTGTATCTTTTAGTAATTTTAGCGCGGGCTTTCTTAAGGTTGGTAGTAGCTAGATCCCATCCTAGCTTTAGCCTTTCCTTAAGCTCAGATACATACTTGCTTGCAGAGACGACTGTCTCGTCAGCCTTCTGGTCTGTCAGGGACCGAAGTAAGGCTTCTAGTGGCCCCTTAATAGGTCTGCCAAATAAAAGTGTAGCTGGCGCAAAACCCGTAGACGCTTGGGGTACCTCTCGGTAGGCGAATAAGGCAGCCGATATATATTGGTCCCAGTCTTCCGGTTTCTCCTGACCCAGCTTACGTAACATCATGGTGAGGGTACCGTTAAAACGTTCCACGAGCCCATTTCCGGCCGGATGGTAGGGACTTGTGTGGATATGTTTGGCCCTCAAGATCTTAAAGATCTCCTCCATTAACAGGCTACGGAATTGGGATCCATTGTCCGTCAAAACTTGTTGAGGGAATCCCAACCGTGTAAAAATTTGCACAAGGGCTTCTGCGACATGCTTGGAATTAGTGCATGGTAGCGGTACGGCTTCGGCCCACATAGTGCAAGTGTCAACTAAGGTCAGGATGAACCTGTTCCTTCTTTTGGTCTTTTCCAGAGGACCAATAATGTCGACAGCAACCCGTTCAAATGGAGTCCCCATACTATTGGCATTTGCCCCCGTTCATAGGTACTGGGGGTGTCAAGTGCTTGGGTGCTACCCGTTGGCACTGGGCGCAGGATTTCACATACCTGACAATGTCAGAGTTCATTCCTGGCCACCAATAGTGGTTTTTTATTCGCTGAATAGTGGCGTTTTGTCCCATATGTCCGCTAAAGGGAAGAGAGTGCCCCATTTCTAAGATCTGGTTTCTGTACTGCGTCGGTACTAGGAGCTGGTTATTCCCCGTGTCCGGGTTGCCCGTTCTACGATACAATACACCATCCTTAGAAAAGATGTCTCCGTTGTGTCTGGGGTCCTTAGCCATGGGCAGTTTTTTAAAGCAGGGCGCCAGAGTAGGGTCCTTTTGTTGCGCCTCCTTCAGTTCATTTGGCAACAAGTTTGGCGCAGGCTCCCTCTCCTTCTTGGCTTGCCCTCTTGTGGTTACCGCTGCCACAATCGGCTCCTTAGGTCTCCCAATGAACACATATCTACATCCCAGGATAACTGGGTAGATCGGATCATCCATTATGGCCGCTTTAATAACACCTCTGACAAAGTCAGAGTGTATTTCTACCAGTGCGATAGGAAGCGTCCTGGGTGCATCACTCCTGAAAACTCCACTAAGTTTGACGGTTTCCTCTGTCTCCTGACCTGGTTTGACTAGGTGTCTAGCAACAATACAATCAAAACTTAATCCAGTGTCAAAAAGACAAGTAGTAGAGGTACCGTTCAAAATTACAGTTCCTCGAGTTGAGGGTCGGTCCCCCTCAGGTTGAGAATCACTGACATTGACTCTACCTTTCGAGGCTGTATGCAAACATCCAATGCGGTTTGCACCGGTTTGTTTGCCCTGATCAGACGTTCCTGGTGTAGGGGTCTTCCCTTTTCCTTGACCTTGGTGGCCGCGCTGCCACGTAGGCTTGTTGGGTTGATCAGAATTGTTGTTGGGGGGGTATCGGGTTTTGTAGAATTTCGATTTTTCCTGGGGAGGTTTCTGGGTATTGTTATCTCGTTGGTTATAATGTTGAGAGGAAGTGGAAGAATAGGATGCCTGCTCTAGATTCTGTTTTCGAGATGGCTCATCGGTGGGTTTACGTTTAGTGCTGGGAAGTTCGGCCATTGCATTGCTATAGCGTTCGGCTTTATTGAGTATGTCTTCAAGCCTGACTGCCCCCTGTTCAGCCAAAAATCTACGAGTTTCATTCGACAAAGTGGATTTTATCTGCTCCACAAGAACAAGTTCGAGGAGTCCCTCATATGAAAGAGGTAGGTCAGATAATTCAATGCACTTTGTCAGATAACCCGTGAGACGTGAAGAGAACTGGGGAAATGTTTCCGTGCTCTCTTTTCGGCTGTTTCTGAACAACTGCAGAAACTTTCGGGCAGTCATCTCAAACTGCTGTAGTAAGGCCTTCTTCAACAGGTCATAATCATGTTGATTCGGTCCCAGCTTTGTGTACACGTCATAAGCATTGCCTTTCAGTGACGTTGAAAGTTTGAGCGCCCAGCGGGTACTCTCTAACCCATAAAGATTCGCGAGTCTCTCGAATTTTTCTAGGTAGCTGTCAATTTTTTCGTTAGGGCTAGGAAAAGATTCTAAAGAAAACGACATAGCAGTTAATTGGGCAGACTGAGTGCTGGAGAGATCCATTGTTTGAGACTGGGGCGAAGACGGCTCTCCATTATTTGAAGTAGAGGCACTCCGACTCTCTAAACCCTTGAGCGCTAATTCATGCTGTCTTTCCTTGTCTCTCTCTTCGCGTTGTCTCTCCTTCTCTCTTTCCCTGCGGGCGTCCATCTCTGCCTCAATTTTCTTCTGCTCCAATTGACGATCGTCCGCTTCTTTCTTCCTAGCTTCTGCCCTCTCTTCCTCCGCGTCATACCTTTGAAGTTCCTGGTTGATAAACAGATTCGCAGCTTCTGTGTCTAGTCCTGAGTCCTTGCCCTCTTGCCTCAAAAGGGATCTTATCCTAATTCTCTCTGCCATTGTCAAAGAACTGGATGCTTCTAAGACTAGAGAATAGTAAGATGGAACAAGAAGGGGAAAACTCAAAGCCGCTACAAAAAAAACCAAAGCAAAATAAAAAGTACTTGTGTTACCTCCTACCTGTACTGTGCAAACTTATCGCTGCTATTATCTGGCAATTAAGGCTCTAAACGCAAGCGACTATGCCACTAAATGGTAAGTTACACTGGAAAAGAATCTACTTTTACTAACAGTAGAGAAAAATTTAAATTAAAACAAATTAAAAGGAAAAAAAAATTTTTTTTTTTTTTTTTTTTTTTTAAATTTTAAATCTCTGACAACAAACTCCGTCCCTAAAGTCAATTATTGAGATGAGACGTTGTTAACTTAATTTTTTAAAATCAGAACAATCCGTCTTTAGCTAAGCTCAACTCTTTTTAACTTCAAAAACCTTAGTGACTGTAAAACAATCACGCAATCCCAGCAACCCTTATAAAGAAAGAAATATAATTATCTCCGCCAGAGGATAATAAAATAGCAAATATATTTGTTTATCTGTACTTTCTACTGCAGTGGAGAGAAAAACAACCTGTAAATATGCTGTGTGGACAACCCAAATACTTAAAGAACGTTTGTCTAGGGGTGTAATTATTTATTTATTTCCCTAATTCACAAGACAAATCATTCACACTCTACCTAGTTAGACCCAGACTAAATCAGACTCAAAATATCTTTAACCCGGCTATGCGATTGCCTCAAATGTAGCTCAAGATCCCAGAACCAGCCCACAAATATGTGTGCATCAAATGTATCTCAAAATAATCCCGGCGAGCCAGCCAAATATTGTCGTAAATTTATTTTGAGAGAAAAGAGTCTTAGAAATAGTGGTCCGGTTTAGAGTGGAAAATGATGATGGAAAGCTCAGTGATAGAAAATGTAGATATTAAATAGTTGCTTCACAGCGTGCTGGAGGAGAGTAAAGACAGACTTATTTACGACAAATCGCTTCTCTCAATCTTCTCTTCCACTCTCCTGGTCAAACAATTATTTGCCAGTTTTCCAGACTCGCATCTGCGCGCACACCGATTTGGTGTTTTTCACACACACAGACGATGTAGATACAAACTATATTAAACGAATAGGGGAAATGTTGGGCGGTGGGTATATCCAACACACAGACCTAAATGAGTTTATGTGATTTTATTCACTTTAAACATCAATCACTAACAAATATCAGGTATTACATAATTATCATAAGTACACAAATGCAAATAACAAATTTGGGAGGGGTGAAGAAGATTGGTATCGACTAAGCCCTTCCCGCTTATTAGACAAAGATAAACCCAGTCCAGAGATAGATAATATCAGGAACATAGGTACGTTAACCTAACAGTGAAGTTAATTACTCTGAAAGAGGGGTTACAACGTTAGGTATAGGTGATAGAAAAAACCTGTTCTTCCCAGCTGTTCGTCCCTTTACTAAGCAAATGGAAAGGAGGGGGTTTTTAAACAGAGTTAACCAATTAGCAACTCCCCCTTAAAGCAACAATGCAGGGATACAGAAAAATTATATTACTAGGCAAGAAAGTTAACAACAGGTTTACAAAAGAAGAACGATTAAATTTCCTGTCATTCATGCACACGCGTGAGGATCCACACTCATATACTCACACACTTACCGAATGCAGCCTCAAACGATCCATAAAAGTATATAAAAACAGCAAGTATTCTTTGACATATGAACTGTCTAATCCTTCGATGTCCCGCCCCAGATGTTTGCGAGGGTTTGTTGGTAACAAATATTCTCACTTATCGCAAGACTTGAAGACTAAGAGTTCTCGTGTTTTGATTATATATATAAAAGGAGTCTATGGGATGGCACTAACACAGTTCGGCACAGGGGTGAAAATGAAGTGGTCTCTTTTAATCCTCCGCTATGGTAAAATTCCTTCAATGCGTGATGATAGTTTTATTAAATCCAATTGAGGAAAAAACTAGGCTCAGTCACAGTCAGGAAAATATGTACTCTCTCACAGTAAACAGTAAATATGATATCGCTACTGGCGATGATTACCTTCCAGTTTATCTTACAGGTTTGTAAGGGTAATTTGATGATTATTCTTTAAAAATGTTCTTGGGTGGGCTTTATTTCATTTAATTCTGACAGCTAGGTCGCAAAAGGACCGCCACAAGATTATATTTTAAAAGAAATGTTTCTTCAATATGACTGGAAGTTTATAGGATGATTTCTTTATTTCTTTCTTTATTTAGCTGGGACCGCAGGTTACGATCACTCTGTGTGAAAGAAAAAAGACATGTAACATACCGAAAAATCAAGCGCGATAAATTTCCCGTTAAGCCTATAATACACTCGAGTATTTAATTATGTATTTAATAAACACTGCGCGAATTCTAGTGGTTAAAACACACATCTATAAAACTAGGACTTAACTGAATTTATTAATTATAAATTCCTTCGCGACTTTAAAAGTTAATTTAAGCATCTATTATCTTTTGAAATAATATGATAGATAGATCATTATATTTACAACTGGAACTATTGAGATGGTTTAATTTAATAGATTTAAATTAACACAAACTCCATTGAAATAGAATGACTGAACTAGACCACTGATCACTTTACACAATATATATTACCGCTTTGCACAGAATAGAAAACACTGCAAATATATATATAAAATCCAGGGGAAAATCTATAACAAGATTTCAATAAAGCTAGTGCTTCTGTAAAGGTCTGGCCAGCGAGTGATAACGTGTCTAGTCTTCATGGTCTATTTAGCTAAAATGGAATGTAAGTTGAGTGGGACATGATAAACTTGACAACTTATTTGATCTCACGAACTTTTGGGGATCTGACCGCCAAATCAAGAGAAGAAGCCGCCCCCTGGTCTTCGTATCTCCGTTCGCTGCTGCCCGTTTGACTTTCCCCCGTTCGCTCGGTTCTGCGTTTGACACCGAGACGCGAAAATAGCGGCAAGCAACTGCGTCTCGTATCAGGGACCACTACTGTCTTTGATAACGCCGATAGTCTCCCCTGAAATCCCTCAGTCTGTCTCTTTGATCTCGTGCCGCCTACTAAATGAGTCCCGGTGGAATGAGTTCTGGCAAACGAAAAGTTACAACAAATGTTCAGGGGTTCTAATGTTATGAAAAGCTAAAAGTCCCTTTAAATCATCCATCATATCAGGGAGAATTCACTTGTCAAACTAGACGTACGTCACAATCACTTACTAATATTTTTTTTCTTCAACCGTAGTCTGCAAATTGACGTTGTGGAGATTACTTTTAATGAATTCATTCGTTCGTTTGTTCATTCATTTGTTCATTCGTTCATTCATTCGTTCATTCATTAGTTTATTCACTCATTCGTTCATTCATTAGTTTATTCACTCATTCGTTCATTCATTAGTTTATTCACTCATTCGTTCATTCATTAGTTTATTCACTCATTCGTTCATTCATTAGTTTATTCACTCATTCGTTCATTCATTCGTTCATTCATTCATTCATTCCTTCATTCGTTCGTTGATTCATTTATTCGTTCATTCTTTCGTTCATTCATGCATTCGTTTGTCCGTTCGTTCATTCATTCTTTCTTTCATTTATTCATTCATTCATTCGTTTGTTCTTCCATTCAATCGTTCGTTCATCCATTCATTTGTTCGATCGTTCATTCACTCATTCATTCATTTATTCGTTTGCTCGTTCGTTCGTTCATTCATTCGTTCATTTATCCGTTCGTTCTCTCATTCATTGATCCGTTCGTCCATTCATTCAATTATTTCTTCATTCATTTATTTCCTCCTTCGCTCCTTATCGAGCATGAAACCACCACCTCAGCCTGCCCCTTTTCAGGAAGCCTTCATTTAAAGCATTCATGGGCTCATGCAGCGATAGTTAGTGTACCGATTTGTTTTACCTGATGAGATTGGCAGTCCCCCTTCACAGCCTCATGTTAGTCACCTCTTACGGCATACCTAAGGTTAGCAGAAGTTCTATTCTTTGTCTCCTGTGAGACTCCCGGAAACCATCCGGGCCATTAATTAATCACCACTATTGACGTAATGGGAACTGCAGTCTCACGGCACAGTTACCGTTGTTCAGGAATTCAAAATCTGGTAGCAGCACTTTCCAGTCAGTCCAGCTTTAAATGGGTTCCTGACTCTGCTCTTGAGTTAAAGAAGGTAAATGCAGCGAGGAGGGGAACTTGTTACCCCACCTCATAAAAAAAGTTGAACCTAGTGTGTTGAAATCTCTAGCACTTTACTCGCCTACGGCACTGTCTGCTCTGGGACCACTTTTGTTGTTGTTGTTGTAGTCAGTGAAGAAAATTTGACCTAACTGGCAAGCAGGTCGTAAATTACAGACGATCCCAATCAGGTTAGCCCTGTTCAACACATATTGAGTACATCGTAAATAGATGCTCTATCGGAGCTGAGACTTCACCTCAATGACACCTTTTCTCGCCTTTCTCAGCGACTTGTCTTCGGTGCATTTCCCAGTGGTGGTAGAAATACGGGTGGCACAAAATGGCGCCGGTAGAGGCCGCGATGATTGTGACAACCGATATTGCGAAACCTCCGCAACGGCTGGACGTTCCGCTCCACAATTGGCCGGTTGCGGCTAACAGATTCAATAAAAGATGTGTCTCTTGTGGAGTTTTTCGCTTTCTGTTTCTGTGAAATATTTTCTGGAAAAGTTAATTCACAGCATATAGCAGGCAACATACTGTACCCTGTTAGACTTCCTTATTTTTTGGAGGCTAGGTAAATATTTGTTTACATATGAAATAATTGCATTTTGTCATGTAATTATATTTTTTTTTCCATGACAGTTTAATCTTATGTTTTCTTTTTGTCTGTTGTTTTTATTTGTTCTTTGTTTGTTCTTTTGCTTGTAATTTACCGTTAATTTTGTCTTTTACCGTTACAACAGTTAGGGTGATATGGAAAAAACTGTTTTTAACAGGGTGGTGCAATAGTAGATATACACGTTAATAACATATTCTGTTTACTTAATTTTTGTTTTTATCTTTTTATTTTATTTATTATTTTCTTAGCATCTGTAGCCTACACATTATTAACATGTATTTCATATGTGTCTGTATGTACTTATTCTATATTAATTAACTTTCTAACGAATAATTAAAAGAAAATGCAACTATGCCAGAACCAACAAGTATTGTTGAGACAATCATTTTTTAGTCCTAAAACCGCGTTTACAGGCGTACACTTAATTAATTATGATTCCGGCGAGTTATAGATCAGTATTCAGTTTCTATTCATTTGTTAATTACTACAAGAATGATGTCAAGTATATTGAACTTATTAAATTATTTATTTATTTATTATTGCTTTATAATACATTCCGAAACTTTGTAACAAAAAAGATTCATGTTCGAAGCGCATTTCAGGTGCTGCTATAACGTCATCAGACCTAAACGCCTTTTATATTTAGGTTGAACGGGACGCGCCTCGCCAAAATGTATGCTCAGTGTCTGATCACAGTTAGGAAATAAAGTACAGCATATTGAAGCGAAAAACCAGATCACCAGACTCTCCATACAGCAACTTCTTCTTCTTCTTTGATTCTCAGCCGCCGACCGTCAAAGCAGTCAGTGGCCATTACGCCTGGTGGCGTCTTGTAGGGCAACAACAAATTGATTCCACTTTGCTCGGTCAGCGGCCATCCTTCGTACAGTGCCCCAACTCTGGTTCATTCTTTGCATCTCAGCCTCCACAGTCCTCCGCCAAGTTGTTTTTGGTCGGCCTCTCTTTCGTTTTCCTTCAGGGGTCCATAGCAAAGCTGTTCTTGTGATGGCATCGGGGTCTCTTCTGAAAACATGGCCAACCCAGGTCCAGCGTCTGCCAGCTATGATGGTGTGCATGTCCTCTTGCTTGCTCCGAGTAAGCAGATCTTGGTTGGTGATGATATTCGGCCAAAAGATTCGGAGAATTTTTCTTAGGCATGTTGTGTGAAAAGAGGACAATTTCGACATTTCCTTCTCTGTAACTCTCCAGCTCTCCGCGCCATAGAGAAGCACAGAAAGCACACAGCTCTGATATAATCCTAATTTTGTGCTTGTGCTGTACTGAGAGGACTTCCAGATGTTATTTAGACTAAAAAAAGGCTGTTCTTGCTTTGTTCATTCTGTTGTTGATGTCTTTGCTTGCTCCGCCGTCTGGTGTTACTATGCATCCTAGGTATGTGAAGGCATCTGTCTGTTCAAGTTGCTGATTCCTTACTGATATGGGCTCAGGGTTGCTCACATTGAGCGTCATGACCTCTGTCTTCTTTAGGTTGATGTTCAAGCCCACCTGCTGGCTATACTTATTAAGTCTATCCGTTTTTTCCTGGATGTGTTGATGTGAATGTGCTAGCAGTGCAATGTCATCTGCATATTCTAGATCTTCCAATGTAGAAAATGTAGTCCATCTTATTCCTCTTGGATTGCCCTCTGTTGTCTGGCGCATCACCCAGTCTATGACTTAAAAATAGAGTGGTTGATAGGGGGCATCCCTGTCGTACTCCTGTCTTCACTTCAAAGGTTAGGTTGCTCTGCCCAATGCTGCACGTAAAGTTGGCATAAAGGCTTTTTATGATTGACACTATGCAGCTTGGAATTCCGTAAGCCCTCAGTATTTTCCATAAACTGTCCCTATGTATACTGTCAAAAGCCTTTTCAAAATCAACGAAATTAATGTACAACTGTCTTTGCCATTCTGAGCACTGCTCTATAATGTTTCTGAGGGTAAATATATGATCTACACATCTTCTGTTCTTTCTAAATCCTGTTTGTTCTTTCCTCAGTTTGTGGTCTACTGCTTTTGAGATTCTCTGTATAATTATCCTGCCTAGTATTTTGCTGGGAACTGAGAGAAGAGTTACTCCTCTCCAATTATTGCAGTCTGCAAGATCTCCCTTCTTGGGCAATTTGACAATTATTCCTTTTCTCCACTCTGTTGGTGTTGTCCCTGTTTTCCATACTTGTGCAAATAGTGGTTCTAATAGTTCTGCTGCTAGCTCTGGGTCTGTCTTAAATAGCTCTGCATTTAAGTTATCATGACCAGGAGCTTTTCCATTCTTTAACCCTTTGATTGCTGTGATGATTTCTTCTTTTCGTGGGATGTCTGTATTAACATCTAGATCATTTTCAGCCTCAGGAACATTCAATTGTGTCTCTGGTGGTTCCTTATTCAGAGTTTCTCTGAAATGCTCTGCCCATCTTGTTTCCTGTCCCTCTACTGTTGTGATGAGATTTCCTTGCTTATCCATACAGCAAATTAGATAATAATTCGAAAAATAATCAGTTAGGGCGGAATACAATCAGCACATACAGTATTTGAACAGTCTACGATTGTATAAGTAGGGACTGTGCGTGCTTTTCATGTAATAAGGAAGATAGTTCCAAAGATGAGCAGCTGAGTAAGCCAAGCTATTCTTGAATAAGTATAACCTGGACTTGGGTACCTGAAATTATTTTAAGCGCTACTTCGTCTTTCATTGTATTTTAAAAGCGGCCACAGATACTGTAGCAAACCAGTCGTTGTTGGAAATGATGATGGTGTGTTGCATAGTTAGGGTATCTCCAGTGTTGCAAGGATGTACTCGTAATAATGAAGACTGGACGAATGATGGAAATGGTCAACTCGACCGACGCAGTGTTGTGTATCTAGGTCACCTTGCTCGCCAAGTGTTGAGGAGCTAGCAAAGGCAATGTTTATCTGGAGTGAGAGTGCAAGGTACGCGAATGGATGGAATGTTCTGTGAGTTGACAAGTAGACTGGACACTCACTCACTCATAGCTGGAAGTCAATGACATAGACTACTGTTGACGTTTTCTTATAATTTAATGGGACGCACACTCCGACAACACAGTTTACAGTTACTTGAACAGGTTGGCACAAAAATCATCGTATACTTGAAAAATGGGTGACAACATCAAATGGACATTCATGTAGCAGGTGAATACAATAGAACGATAGTAGGCAAGCATTCAATATTCTGGTTGTCTATCGTCTCATGCCTTAACTGATTAATCGCATCAGTTAATGTGAATACATAATCATCAACAATGGCTCCCTGTCAGAACCTTCTTCTAGCTAAGTCTTTCAAGCCGTAAATTCAGCCGACTCTTATGACGACAATCTTAAATAGACAAGGAGTGGACTTCAATATGATATAGGTCTCGGTATCGCCATCAGGTAATAAGGCATTCCTGTTCTCTGATCAATAATCCGAATAGACCGAAAGTGGGATCCAAAATGGCGCTAGTTCCAGTGAGCGTCGCTCACTCTGAAGATGTCTTAAACGAAAATGAAGGCTCCGTTCATTACTCAAATAATATATTGGGCTTTCCATATCCCATGATAAATGTTGCATATGTCCAATGCATAGTGCTGCTAGTAGAAGAGTCGTCTAAGCACAATCAAGCAAATACACCGGCAGACAGTATAACGTCTGCATATAGTTAGGCCTAAGGCAAGTTCAGTAAATGTTTCTGCTTTACCTTAAGTCCAGAAAAACACTAGCAAATAGCACACGCCATCCCTTGGCGTCAAGAATAACTGTTGGGGGGAATTACGGACATTATAGTCCTACTGAGAAAACTTCTCCTTCCCCAAGGATCAACCACAATGACAAAATCTTCGGACCTTTCTTCGTCCGAGCAACAAACACAGTTCGCCATCACGGAAACCTCTCGTCGACACTCAATCGACGCATGCGCAGAGATCCCTTTGACCCCAGAGTTCAACTCAAAAATAGGCTGACATAGTCATTACAAAGATGCAAAGATATAAGACCGAATCACCTTAAATAGCACTGACAAACAACATTTTTCTTTCTTATATAAGAATAAGTGTTCTTAGGTCAGTTTCTTGCGCTGATTTCAAATTTGAAATCCGTTTATCTCTATCACGTCGGGTTCTTAAGATATTTGTGAATAAATATATTTTTGGGAAACCGTTATTGCTCCGTTTCATTTTTACTATATAACTTTTTAAAAATTAATAAAATGCAAAATAATTCTACTTTTTATACTGCTAAAAGATGCATGACATATGTTACGTTATATTTCAAATAGTTACTGTATTTTGAAATAATTCTGAGTGAAATATGGCTTCTAGAAATTGTAGAAATTCGGCTGATCTGTTCTGTTACGTGTGCGGATATTTTACCGATCGTGTTCACCAGAAAAACTTTACACCATTGCTAAAGAAAGCATATGAACTTTATTTCGATTCGAAAGTTGATGATGCAAATAAATCTTGGAAGCCAAATGCAGTTTGTTCGACTTGTGCAAATACATTGGCAGGTTGGTTACGAAAATCGCCGAAGCATAAGTCGATGCCTTTTGGAGTGCCAGTAATATGGCGTGAACCGACAAATCACGCTACTGATTGTTACTTCTGCTTGACAAATATCTATGGTTTCACTTTTAAAACTAGAAAGTCTGTGGTTTATCCAAATATTGAATCGGTTTCGAAACCAGTGCCTCATGATCCAATCACGTGTCCGATCCCAGTTCCACCAGAACAATATCCGTTGGACGTGAATGAACCATCAGAAAGTGATAGTTTACCTGCTTTAGAAACTAATTCTGACTCGGATTATATACCGGTGAATGATGGTGTTCACTTAATTAACCATTCAGAACTTTCAGATCTAATACGTGATCTCGCTCTCCCCAAAGGACAAGCAGAATTACTCAGTTCGCGACTCAAAGAATGGAATCTTTTAGCGCCCAATACTCCGATATCTAAATTTCGTCATAGACACAGAGAACTTGTTCAATACTTTGAGATGGATGATGACATTTGCTATTGCAAAGATGTAAAAGGTCTAATGGTGCACCTCGGTCATGAGCACATAGTCAACGAATGGCGACTTTTCATCGACTCTTCCAAGACTAGTCTAAAAGCCGTGTTATTGCATAATGGAAATTTATTTTCATCAATTCCAGTCGCCTACTCTGTTCATATGAAAGAAACTTATGACAATATGGCTATACTTTTGGCAAAAATAAAGTACAATGACTACCAATGGCGGATTTGTGGAGACCTAAAGGTCATTGCAATTCTCAAGGGCATGCAAACTGGGTATACTAAAGTTTGTTGCTTCCTATGTGAATGGGACAGCCGCAACAGACAGGAACATTATGCAAGAAAGGTGTGGCCTATCAGGGATCGTATGCAGCACGGGCATAAAAATGTAATACACGAGCCATTGGTTAACAAAGACAGCATCATTTTACCACCGTTACATATAAAGTTGGGGCTCATGAAGAATTTCGTAAAAGCGTTAGATAAAACGAGCAAAGCTTTCACTTATCTTCGAGAAAAGTTTCCGCAAATTAGCGATGCAAAGATTAGCGATGCAAAGATAAAGGAAGGTATCTTTGTAGGACCTCAGATTAGGAAAGTTATTGCAGACAAACAATTCGAGAACTTGTTACATGGTAGTGAACTTCGCGCATGGATGGCATTCAAATCGATCGTCGATAACTTTCTGGGAAATCACAAATCTGTCGACTATGTGCATATTGTTAAGCAGTGCATACATGCATACAGAATTATGGGCTGTAACATGTCCCTCAAAATCCATTTGCTCGATTCGCATCTTGACTTTTTCCCTGACAACCTTGGCGAAGTCAGCGATGAACATGGAGAACGATTCCATCAAGATATCGCCGTAATGGAGTCACGTTATCAAGGACGGTGGAGTGTGACCATGCTTGCCGATTATTGTTGGATGCTTCATCGCGATGTACCACATGCCATTCACCGATGAAAGTCGACTGCAAAGAAATTCAAGCCTACATAACTGTTATACTTCTTGTACAAATGATGTTGTAATACTGTATGCATTGTTAAAAAACTTCAATTGCGTATTTCTAGAGATCCCGACCTGATAGAGAAAAACGGTTTGCAGATTTAAAAACAGCGCATTAAAATTGACCAGAAAAACATAGAAATGTTAGAGAAAGAAAAAAAAAATTTTTTTTTGTTAGTCAGTGTAGTCAAGGAATAAATATAACTCGGGCCATAAACATTCTAAGCAAGACCAATCTGTTTCTGGCCATACCAGAAGCAAACTGACGAAAATCTAGTATTCATACGCCATGTTTAGACACAAGAAAAGATAACCCATACAACCGAATATAACATCGACCAATCAGGGTTCTGTCCTTTAAATTATCAAGAAAGTATTTTGATTCTCAAATAAATACTTTTCATCAGACAAATAGATATTACTTTACATTTGTATGCCTACCAAAAGAATCTGTGCGTCACAGACTATCACACAAAAGAATCTGTGCGCAACAGACTACCACACCCCCCCGGGAAAAAATGAAAATTTTTTTTTTCATCTGAGAGCAACATACAATAGGCTCACGACGCACGAATAATGCGTAGATGAGAAATATCGGCAATTTATAACGCCAAATTAAGGCAAAGTCGAAATATAGATCGACAGGTGAGAATATATCTCAACATCTCAGAGAAAGTATTTCTCTAAGTATAAATATTTCCAGGGAGGTGTCACCAACGCATACTACAATACTGGCAATGACACAATGCATATAATAATTTCAATCACAATTTCATATTAAGTACCATAAGTTCTTGATTGACAAAAGAAAAATCATCAAAGGACTAGAGGTGAATAAAAATTAGTGAACCGCTAAATGTTTATACAATCACTATATCATATATTACAAATGTGTACATATTTTGATATAGAAAAAGAACTGTTGTAAAGCTAGACATATTAGAAAGTCCAAGATTTAACAGTTATGTGGAATCATGTTGAGATCTACAATCACAACGAGATCTATCAAAATTCTTATCTCTGTTCAGCCCATTGCTCTTATGTGAACTCCCGTTAACATAGTTATAATTGTTATTTCTGTTCTGAACAAAATATCTATTTGATGGGTTTTGTTGTCCTGGAGAACAATTATTACAATGTTGATAACCGTTATGAAAGTTCTTATAGTCACTCGGACCAAAATGTTGAGGACAATTAAATTGCCTCCAGTTCTTTGAAGAAGAACTATTATCATATGGACGCGTTTGGTAATGTCCACAATCACGATAATCTCTCTTAGCAAAATTGCTTTTATTTTTCCCTGTGTCACTGTGCTTAATAGGTACATCGTACTGTCTGAGCTGAGTACGATGGGTACTAACAGTTTTGTTTTCTTTTACCAACTTATCAGGAATCTGAAAATTCGATGCACGGTTTCCCTGAGGAATCTTATCATGACACTTATCAAAGTCCTCACCGTGATCCAAATTTGATTTACCTTTGTTGGCCTGACGCCAACTCCCATTAGAGGCAGTATCGTTATTCCGTGGGAAACCATATTTTCCACGAAAAGATTTGTTCACATATTGCTTCGTGTTACTATGAGCATCGAGTGTCTGTCGCTGGCTCTTTGCATTCGTAACATGTTGACCATCATGTTTATGTTTCAGTCTATCCACCTTAGTAGTAGATAACACATTATTGTATAAAACAATATCTAATAAACTGTCAACTCTTTTACGAAGTTTTGTAACTTCCACCTCTGCCATAGCTTTCTCTCTAGTAACAGCTTTGTATATTCTTTCGTTGGTTTTAATTTTTCTGTCATAATCCAACCTTATGTCTTGTAACTGAGAAAGAAGAGTCTTCTCTTTAGCTATACTATCTTTAAGATCTTTTCTCAACTTTGTCGTCTGAGACGTATTTTCTAAGACCTTAGCCTTCTCCTGAACAAGTTCAAGTTTGAGTGCTTCCATAGCACTATGATGAGTAGTCATAAGTTCATCAACTTTGTCATCCTTTACCTTATTCGCTCTCAACTGTGTCAACTCCAGTTGTAGTGACTGCATCTCAACCCTTAATTTCTCATAGTCGATTTTTACTAGTTTCAAATCAAGCGTGGAAGAGCTCACCTTATCTACCTGATTATCCAACATCTCTTTTAATGAGGTCACTTCATTCTCTAACTCTTTCTTCTGACTAAGAGAAGAGTCATAGACTTTCTTATTATCTTCTATCAACATCATCATTTTATCCTTTAATATTGTATTTTTAAATAAAAAGTTGTATAGAACTAAATAAAAGGAAAGAGGAGACCTACAAGTACAAACAAATCAAAACTAAACTAAAGAACGGAAAAGGAAAGAGGAGACCTACAAGTACAAACAAATCAAAACAAAACTAAAGAACAGAAAAATATTACAAAAACAACGATAGGTACAGTCGTCACAGCTAATATGAATAGCAACAAATAGTCGCTAGCAAATTTTCAATTAAGAAAATTGCTCCTACTGAACGCTATTATAAGACCTCTATGACGTGGTATCTCTTATAATAGTCACCTACCCAACCGAACCCGCAGACAAATACACAACAATATTACATGTAAACATTTAAACATAAATACATTTATATCATATAATGGAATGTAATGGAATGTGTTGCACAGAAGGCTCAGATGTTATTTTAATACAATAGTACTGCCACTTAATAAATAATTTATTCTGGCTTTAACTATTACAAAGTTCAATATAGAGCAGAACACAAGAAGATCCACCGTTGAAATGTAAGACCTCTCAGTTCAAAAGCACTTCTTGCTAACACAGTTAATTCTTGCTAATAAACCTGCTGTGTAATGATGTCTGTTCTATCACAAATGTCAACAAGCGCTGACCTAGTTATCGTATACGCTTGATAGGTCACGTGAAAAACAATGCTGACGTATCGTAGACTTGTACTGCTGGTGTGTCGTATCAGGCATCAAGCAACAATCAGTAGTTGACTTCTAAATCTTGTCCACTGCGAAGGTTAGACCCAGAAATCTGGCCACCAGTGTAGCAAACCACACATTGGCCACCAGTGTAGCAAACCAGTCGTTGTTGGAAATGATGATGGTGTGTTGCATAGTTAGGGTATCTCCAGTGTTGCAAGGATGTACTCGTAATAATGAAGACTGGACGAATGATGGAAATTGTCAACTCGACCGACGCAGTGTTGTGTATCTAGGTCACCTTGCTCGCCAAGTGTTGAGGAGCTAGCAACGGCAATGTTTATCTGGAGTGAGAGTGCAAGGTACGCGAATGGATCGAATGTTCTGTGAGTTGACAAGTAGACTGGACACTCACTCACTCATAGCTGGAAGTCAATGACATAGACTACTGTTGACGTTTTCTTATAATTTAATGGGACGCACACTCCGACAACACAGTTTACAGTTACTTGAACAGGTTGGCACAAAAATCATCGTATACTTGAAAAATGGGTGACAACATCAAATGGACATTCATGTAGCAGGTGAATACAATAGAACGATAGTAGGCAAGCATTCAATATTCTGGTTGTCTATCGTCTCATGCCTTAACTGATTAATCGCATCAGTTAATGTGAATACATAATCATCAACAATGGTTTACTGTCAGAACCTTCTTCTAGCTAAGTCTTTCAAGCCGTAAATTCAGCCGACTCTTATGACGACAATCTTAAATAGACAAGGAGTGGACTTCAATGTGATAAAGGTCTTGGTATCGCCATCAGGTAATAAGGCATTCCTGTTCTCTGATCGATAATCCGAATAGACCGAAAGTGGGATCCAAAATGGCGCTAGTTCCAGTGAGCGTCGCTCACTCTGAAGATGTCTTAAACGAAAATGAAGGCTCCGTTCATTACTCAAATAATATATTGGGCTTTCCATATCCCATGATAAATGTTGCATATGTCCAATGCATAGTGCTGCTAGTAGAAGAGTCGTCTAAGCACAATCAAGCAAATACACCGGCAGACAGTATAACGTCTGCATATAGTTAGGCCTAAGGCAAGTTCAGTAAATGTTTCTGCTTTACCTTAAGTCCAGAAAAACACTAGCAAATAGCACACGCCATCCCTTGGCGTCAAGAATAACTGTTGGGGGGAATTACGGACATTATAGTCCTACTGAGAAAACTTCTCCTTCCCCAAGGATCAACCACAATGACAAAATCTTCGGACCTTTCTTCGTCCGAGCAACAAACACAGTTCGCCATCACGGAAACCTCTCGTCGACACTCAATCGACGCATGCGCAGAGATCCCTTTGACCCCAGAGTTCAACTCAAAAATAGGCCGACATAGACATTACAAAGATACAAAGATATAAGACCGAATCACCTTAAATAGTCAAGGAATAAATATAACTCGGGCCATAAACATTCTAAGCAAGACCAATCTGTTTCTGGCCATACCAGAAGCAAACTAACGCAAATCTAGTATTCATACGCCATGTTTAGACACAAGAAAAGATAACCCATATAACTGAATATAACATCGACCAATCAGGGTTCTGTCCCTTAAATTATCAAGAAAGTATTTTGATTCTCAAATAAATACTTTTCATCAGACAAATAGATATTACTTTACATTTGTATGCCTACCAAAAGAATCTGTGCGTCACAGACTATCACACAAAAGAATCTGTGCGCAACAGATACGTTGGAGAATTCTGTGACAGGATTCTGTGAGCGAATTTTGCTTTGTTGAAGAAAGAAAGAAAGAAAAGAGAGAAAAAACGACTGGCATGCAGACCAGGCAAGCAGAAATTAAGGAAGTCTTCGAGAATTTAACGTTTGTGATGGTATTTTCAGGAGAGCTAATTGGCAGACAGAATTGCAGCAACAACGTCTGATTACACTGACAAACAACATTTTTCTTTCTTATATAAGAATAAGTGTTCTTAGGTCAGTTTCTTGCGCTGATTTCAAATCTGAAATCCGTTTATCTATATCACGTCGGGTTCTTAAGATATTTGTGAATAAATATATTTTTGGGAAACCGTTATTTGCTCCGTTTCATTTTTACTATATAACTTATTAAAAATTAATAAAAAGCAACATAATTCTACTTTTTATACTGCTAAAAGATGCATGACATATGTTACGCGATTTTTCAAATAGTTACTGTTTTTTGAAATAATTCTGAGCAAAATATGGCTTCTAGAAGTTGTAGAAATTCGGCTGATCTGTTCTGTTACGTGTGCGGATATTTTACCGATCGTGTTGACCAGAAAAACTTTACACCATTACTAAAGAAAGCATATGAACTTTATTTCGATTCGAAAGTTGATGATGCAAATAAATCTTGGAAGCCAAATGCAGTTTGTTCGATACATTGGCAGGTTGTTTACGAAAATCGCCGAATCATAAGTCGATGCCTTTTGGAGTGCCAGTAATATGGCGTGAACATACAAATCACACTACTGATTGTTACTTCTGCTTGACAAATATCCATGGTTTCACTTTTAAAACTAGAAAGTCTGTGGTTTATCCAAATATTGAATCGGTTTCGAAACCAGTGCCTCATGATCCAATCACGTGTCCGATCCAAGTACCACCAGAACAATATCCGTTGGACGTAAATGAACCACCAGAAAGTGATAGTTTACCTTCTTTAGAAACTAATTCTGACTCAGATTACATACCGGTGAATGATGGTGTTTACTTAATTAACCATTCAGAACTTTCAGAACTAATGCGTGATCTCGCTCTTACCAAAGGACAAGCGGAATTACTCGATTCGCGACTCAAAGAATGGAATCTTTTAGCGCCCAATACTCCGATATCTAAATTTCGTCATAGACACAGAGAACTTGTTCAACACTTTGAGATGGATGATGACATTTGCTATTGCAAAGATGTAAACGGTCATGAGCACATAGTCAACGAATGGCGATTTTTCATCGATTCTTCCAAGACTAGTCTAAAAGCCGTGTTATTGCATAACAGAAATTTTTTTTCATCAATTCCAGTCGCCTACTCTGTTCATATGAAAGAAACTTATGACAATATGGCTAAACGTTTGGAAAAAATAAAGTGCAATGACTACCAATGGCGGATTTGTGGAGACCTAAAGGTCATTGCAATTCTCACGGGCATGCAGACTGGGTATACTAAATTTTGTTGCTTCCGATGTGAATGGGACAGCCGCAACAGACAGGAACATTATGCAAGAAAGGTGTGGCCTATCCGGGATCGTATGCAGCTCGGGCATAAAAATGTAATACGCGAGCCATTAGTTAACAAAGACACCTTCATTTTACCACTGTTACATATAAAGTTGGGGCTCATGAAGAATTTTGTAAAAGTGTTAGATAAAACGAGCAAAGCTTTCACTTATCTTCGAGAAAAGTTTCCGCAAGTTAGCGATGCAAAGATAAAGGAAGGTATCTTTGTAGGACCTCAGATTAGGAAAGTTATTGCAGACAAACAATTTGAGAACTTGTTACATGGTAGTGAACTTCGCGCATGGATGGCATTCAAATCGATCGTCGATAACTTTCTGGAAAATCAAAAATCTGTCGACTATGTTGCATATTGTTAAGCAGTGCATAGATGCATACATAATTATGGGCTGTAAAATGTCCCTCAAAATCCATTTGCTCGATTCGCATCTTAACTTTTTCCCTGACAACCTTGGCGAAGTCAGTGATGAACATGGAGAATGATTCCATCAAGATATCGCCGTAATGGAGTCACGTTATCAAGGACGGTGGAGTGTGACCATGCTTGCCGATTATTGTTGGATGCTTCATCGCGATGTACCACATGCCATTCACCGACGAAAGTCGACTGCAAAGAAATTCAAGCCTACATAACTGTTATACTTCTTGTACGAATGATGTTGTAATACTGTATGGGTTGTTAAAAAACTTCAATTGCGTATTTCTAGAGATCCCGACCTGATAGAGAAAAACGGTTTGCAGATTTAAAAACAGCGCATTAAAATTGACCAGAAAAACATAGAAATGTTAGAGAAAGAAAAAAAAAGTTTTTTTTTTGTTAGTCAGTGTTATCAGTGAATTCTACAATATGTAAGACCAATATATATATATATATATATATATATATATATATATATATATATATATATATATATATATATATATATATATATATATATATATATATATATATATATATATATATATATATATATATATATATATATATATATATATATAAAGAGAGAGAGAGAGTGAGAGAGCAGAGATTCGAACCCAAGATTCCACTCGGCATCTCTTCGTGATGTAGGCTAAGTTATATCGATTTCATGTTGTCTATGAGCGTCCGATTGACAGAGTGTTAGAGAGCTGGTCTCTCGCGGCAAAGGTGCCGGGGGTTCGATTCACGGTATCATCACGCTGCAGTCTACCCAGCTGTTAATGGGTACCTGACTTTGCTCTTGAGTTAGGGAAAGAAAAGGCAGCGAGGAAGGGTACTGGTTACCCCACCTCTCGATGATGCACCTAGTATAGTGAAGTCTCTAACACTTCACTCCCCTACGGCAGTATCTGCTATGGGACTACCTTTACCTTTTATACGGTATTACTGAGTAGGGTATACCATTCAGTTTCTCTCCCTGTCCGTGTTTTCAGCTGTATCAGGTCCGTGTATTTTGACTGCTGCTATCGGTACTTCGTTGCTGTGAACTGTTGGCAGGTTGTCGGCTCCGAACTTCATTGTTCATTACAAATGTTAATGTTAGCCAGCAACAATGACTATTACGCTTGATATTAACGCTAAGAAAACAAAATTATGATAATTAATAAAGCTGGTGAAATGACAACCAGAAAGTTAAAAACTCTCAACAATAGGTGATTTTTCTAAATAGAAGGATTGAAATGGTGTGATAAGATTTAAAGCGAGGCGCAGATGAGGATCAGAAAGATACTACAGGGAACAAGAGGCCAGGAGATTACGCTGGCGTAGGACATGACCAACATTGAGAAAACCAGTGGATAGCAGTACAAGGCAGTGATATTCTTGAATCTCCAGGGCAAGGGAACGAACGAATTCAAAGGGATGAGAATTGGTCACGCAGATCCGTCTGACGTTCTGCGGTTCCTTACTGTCGTCTTTTATGCTGAATTCATTTATTCTCACGTGCATTTTACAAATTAATTTCAAATAATTCAACGTTGTAGAAGTAAAATGAAAACATACTCACGTTTACAGTATTGAATTCTAATGAAAAAATAATAAAAGGAGATCTACATATGCATGAGCTGCGGTAGCACAGTGGTTAGTGCACTGGCTTCCTAGCGCAGTGGTCTATGGTTCGATCCCCAGATGAGGTGGGATTTTTTTAGGCCACAAACGGCTCCTGGGTCGACCCAGCCCCAAATGGGTACCAGAGCAACTCTGGGAAGGTTAAGGCGGCCGGCGTGATGCTGACCACATCACCCCTAGTGTGCCGAATGTGGGCCTAACACCATATTCCCAATATGCCTCAATGGGCGTGTAAACGGGATCCTTTTTTTTACATATGCATGAAGAATGGAATGGGGCATAGACATGAAAGGGATACAGAAAATATGGAAAGAACGGAATAGCACAGGACAGCGAAGCTTAACGTGTGTTTGTTGAAGACCTGTGCTCCACGGGGAACTAGAAGTTAATTGATAAAAGAAAAACAGATTGAAAGACATCATCAAAAGGCTTATTTTCCAAGGTTGTGCTTCATATTGAGCCACTTTGGTCCAGTAATTAATTCTCAGATCTTTCTGTCTTAGTTTATGTGGCATCCTGCCAAGAACTACTTCCAATACCTTTGTTGATGTTGATATAGTTGCTCCTGCTTATGCTTTCATGTCGTCATGAAAATGTTCTACGATATTTATTAAATATACTTTCATTACCAGTAACATTCATCAGTTGTATCAACTTTGGTTAACGAATGTTAACTTTTTTCCGATTGTTACATTCTATTGTTTCTTGTAATAATTATATACATTTAATATTCGTAAATATAAATACAAGAATTTGAGCTGTATAATAGGTGTCATTGTCATCTAAGTCACGTCCCATATTTTTGTTTTCCGGACATAACTGCCATGTAGGGGCTATTGATTCATTTCTGTTGTCTTGCCGTTCTTAAGGATGGTGGTGAGGATATAAACGTTTCTCTAGTTATTTCAAACTCCTATAGCTAGCAGAAATTGTCTTCCTTTTAAGTCCTCGGTATTTTGGGGTGGGGTGGAGAAATAATGTTTTATGTTTTATACCTTACAAACCGAAATTTACTGTCAGGGAAAATTAATAATTATGGATAAGATTAAAGGACTTATCTTCATTACTTATTTACCTCAGCAGAGACAGGGCCGGTTTAAGCCAAAGAAAGGCCTCCAGACTTTTTGATGTTTGGGCAACCCTTCACCTAATAGGCAGTAATTTAAATAATTTTTTTTAACCCCTTAGCCTGGTGACAGTATATACTAATAATTATTATTAGTTTGTTAGCATTGCTTACCTCTTTTATTAGTAATGTTGTTGTATTAATGTTTATTATATTTATTATTATTAAGGTAACCACAGTAGTTCATGCCCTATTATGATTTTGCCGGGGTACGTTATGTCTTTTAAGCAATTTTTGTTTTTAAACTGTCTTTTTTAGAACGTTATGAATGCGATTGCAAATTGCAAAAACGTTTCTTTTTGTACATAAATCTATGCATTTTTAATTCTTTTTTTTTAACTTTTGCACGGGCCCCCAGAAGCTCCGGGCCTCTGTGTTTCAGCCTACTTAGCCTAATGGATAATCCGGCCTTGAGCGATATACGTCTATGTGTTTCTCTCAATTAATCTATCATATACATGTAATTCACCGAATTCGCCACATGGGGACAAACATGGAAGGGATAAAGAAAACAGGGAAAGACAGAGCAGATGGCACAGAACGAGAAGGCTTGACGTGAATACGCACAGGACGAGAAGGCTTGACGTGAATACGCACAGGACGAGAAGGCTTGACGTGAATACGCTGAAGACCAGTGTTCTTCAGGGCGCTGAAGGATAATGATGATGATGGTTACATACATTCACACACACATACACGCGCATATAAATATGCGTGCACGTGGCTTCATACAAACATATACAGTCTTAGCGACTGCATGTATTCATACATTCTCACATTGCCTTTAAAATGGAATCATTAGCAGAATTATAATTATTTGGAATCTTATGGATTAGTTTCCAGACTGGTAAATTGTAATTGAAGAAATCGCCCCCCTTACAACTTCTGTGAGGTCATTGCTGCTGTTTAGAGAAAGCGAGTGAGGGAACTGGTCACCCCAGCTCGTAAAGCCGAGACCTACGTAGTATCTGCTGCCCTAAGATAGTATCTGCTGCCCTAAGATAGTGTCTGCTGCCCTAAGATATTGTCTGCTGTCCTAAGATAGTATCTGCTGCCCTAAGATAGTATCTGCTGCCCTAAGATAGTGTTTGCTGCCCTAAGATAGTGTCTGATGCCCTAAGATAGTATCTGCTGCCCTAAGATATTATCTGCTGCTCTAAGATAGTATCTGCTGCCCTAAGATAGTATCTGCTGCCCTAAGATAGTATCTGCTGCCCTAAGATAGTGTCTGCTGCCCTAAGATAGTATCTGCTGCCCTAAGATAGTGTCTGCTGCCCTAAGATAGTATCTGCTGCCCTAAGATAGTATCTGCTGCCCTAAGATAGTATCTGCTGCCCAAAATAGTGTCTGCTGCCCTAAGATAGTATGTGCTGCCCTAAGATAGTATATGCTACCCTAAGATAGTGACTGCTGCCCTAAGATAGTATCTGCTGCCCTAAGATAGTGTCTGCTGTCCTAAGATAGTATCTGCTGCCCTAAGATAGTATCTGCTGCCCTAAGATACTATCTGCTGCCCTAAGATAGTGTCTGCTGCCCTAAGATAGTATCTGCTGCCCTAAGATAGTATCTGCTGCCCTAAGAGTGTCTGCTGCCCTAAGATAGTACCTGCTGTCGTAAGATAGTGTCTGCTGCCCTAAGATAGTATCTGCTGCCCTAAGATAGTGTCTGCTGCCCTAAGATAGTATCTGCTGCCCTAAGATAGTATCTGCTGCCCTAAGAGTGTCTGCTGCCCTAAGATAGTATCTGCTGTCGTAAGATAGTGTCTGCTGCCCTAAGATAGTATCTGCTGCCCTAAGATAGTGTCTGCTGCCCTAAGATAGTATCTGCTGTCCTAAGATAGTGTCTGCTGCCCTAAGATAGTATATGCTGCCCTAAGATAGTATCTGCTTTGGGACCATCTTTATCTTATTCATTACCTGTGTGATGATATTAATATTGAATATCGAGATGCTATTTATGGATACCAGAGCAACTCTGGACAGTTTTAGGCGGCCGGTGTGATGCTGACCACATCACCCCTAGTGTGCCGATGGTCATGAAAATATGGGCCTAACACCATATTCCCAATATGCCTCAATGGGCGTGTAACGGGATCCTTTACCTTTACCTTTTATTTATGGATGGAGATTTGCATAAGCGTTTAAATATTTTATATTTGCATCTGAAACTGTATATTTTTAAGCATTCTGTATCTGCTGTAATATTTCTTCGTCTTGGTTATTTGCGTAATCGTATGCATATTTTTTACTCATATAATATTCATATTTTCTGAATCACGGCTTTTGGTTGCCTGTGGTATTCCATGGAATATTTTATTTAGAATAGTGTCTGTTATTTGTAACATTACTTTATTTTAATTCTTTTCGTTTGTTTCATATTTGTTCCCTTTTGCATGATCATTTTTAGATACATATCTCTTCAGTGTCTGTCTTTGGATATAATTTATATTTTATTTTTTCCGTATGCTTTCTTTTTTAAATCTCGGTCTTCTCTTGTCCATTTATTCTAAGGACTTCCCATTATCGTTTCTCTTGGGGGTTCCATGTCATGATTTACTCAACCTTTCCTCAGTATGTGGCCTAT
The DNA here is from genome assembly GCA_024509875.1 of Oreohelix idahoensis. NCBI lineage: Eukaryota > Metazoa > Mollusca > Gastropoda > Stylommatophora > Oreohelicidae > Oreohelix > Oreohelix idahoensis. The sequence continues at coordinate 482,622 of JAMPIV010004260.1, read as the reverse complement.
TTACCTCAGTTTACTTTATTCATATCCATTGGTTATTTTGCTCACGGCCAAATAACTTCATTATGCTGCCATTTCATGTTGAGAATTTTCATTTCAGGCAGATATTTACAAACGTCTGTAAC